>VYXF01002162.1:93070-181096 GCA_013397295.1 Polioptila caerulea | reverse complement strand
GCCCGGCCCGGCCCGGCGTGACGGCACCGGCACCGCGCCCGCAGCGCGGCAGCCGGCGGGGCCGCGCTCCACGGGCCTCCCGCACGGGCGTGGGCTTTGCCCGGCCCCCTCTCCGGTGGGGCAGCGCCCGTGCCGGCGGCGCCGGTCGGGACTGGCTCCGTTTCCGCCAGTCTCCGCAGGCGTTGTGCGGCCGCGAGGGCCTCGGCTGAGGCGTGTCCAGCCCCTTGCAAAAATGAATGCCGGCTTCGGCGCGGTGGGCGTGCTGTTGCTCCTGGGAATCTTCCTCGGGAGGCCGCAATAAAAGCCGTGTGACGTTGGAGAGAGCAGTGCAGGGCTGTGTGTGCTGAGCGGTGTTTGTCCGCCCTTGCTCGCTGTGGCTCGAGTTGGCTGCTTTGCAGTGCAGCTTTCTCGTGTACCCCATAGTACCTGCGGGATTGAGCAGAGCTGCATTGAGAGGACTAGAAAGCCGAATTGCAAAGTTCTCCTTTTTAACCTTGGGCTTCTTGGTTCAGCTTCAGCTTACACAAAGTTATACAAAATTTTCAGAGTTTTTATAATGCTTTGCTAGTCTGTAGTTCCCCTATTTGCAAGTTAAGAATGGAAATAAGGGTGGACATGGTCTTCTGAATTGTGTGGACAGTGTCCATAGCATGTGGCATTACCTTCATACTCTGATTTTAAATTTTCTTCTAGCTAGAAAGCGCTGGCACTCCTCTAAAGATGACCACAACTTCAAAATTGTGACTAAAACCTTCTGAAGGAGTGGTACAATTGACTTGTCATCCTAGGCTCCTCCTGCTGTGAAGCTTCAAGGCATAGACAACTGAACTAACCTAGTTAGACATCTAGAAGTATATGGATTCATCATCAGAAAAATAAAGCAGTTTAAGCATTCCTTCTTACCACTGCTTGATTACGAAATGTTGCTTTTGCCCTTTTTTTTTTGAATGTATAATGAAGGAATTCTGTTTCTTTCATGTGATTTTGTTGGGTTTTTTTCCCCTCCTGACCAGCAATCTGTTGAGGGGCGCTTTTTTTGCCTTTTCAGTGTTTCAGGCCAGGCTAGTTCTATTCTGATTAATGCCTTTGCTTTCTCTGCTGACAGTCAGCTTCTGGAGCAGGTCTTGCAGGATTACTCTCAACATCTTGTGCTGAGTTTAAAACTCATCTGCAGTCTGCTTCTCCTCAGTACTACAGAAGCTCCCATTTACTTAGTCTCACATACTGTCTTATCATGTGCATACAGAATCCTTCATGAGCACTGCAGGCTTCTCTCCTATGTCCTCCTGCTCTTACAGTCCAATTGATGATCCTTGAGAGTCCCTTCCTACACAGAATATTCTGTGAATCTGAAAATGTTGCACACTCTCATGAATTTAGATGCACGTGAGGTGTGCAGTGCCACCTTTCCACCACTTGAAGAAGCCTACAAGCTGTGTATAGGCAGTATCACAGTTGAAGTGGTTAATGAAGTCTGGGTAGGAAAGCTTTTTCTACGTTAATGCAAAAAAATAGCATCTTAGGAAATGGTTGTGATGATAGTACTTGAAATACAAGTTGATTTATTATTTAATTTCTATTAAAACCTAGGCACGCCCTCATCCTAATTGCTACTTTTTTTCTGCCACTGTTCCTCTCTATCCTCCCCAGTCCTTGCTGGTTTCTTGCCGTGTTTGTAGCAGAAGGCAGTGATGTACTGGGAAATAAAATCTTTGGTTTTTCTGCTCGAATTCCAGAATGCCGGGCCTAAGCTGTAGATTCTACCAGCATAAATTCCCCGAGGTGGAAGATGTGGTGATGGTCAATGTTCGGTCCATTGCCGAAATGGGAGCCTACGTCAGCCTGCTGGAGTACAACAACATCGAAGGCATGATCCTCCTCAGTGAGCTGTCCAGGAGACGGATCCGCTCCATAAACAAACTCATCCGCATCGGCAGGAATGAGTGCGTTGTGGTCATCAGAGTTGACAAAGAGAAAGGTATCTGGGCATATGGTGGGCTCTGTCGAGACTGAATTCATAGGCAGAAATGCAGATGAACTAAGCAAGTGTTTGTGGGTTTTGCATGGGCTGCTTGTGTTAGACATTGAGGTAAAGTAGACCATTGCTGACCGTACCTGTGATCAGTCTTCTGTTCCTCTGTGTCCTTTGGGAATTGGCTTAATGAGCATAATTCACATCAGTAAAGATTTAAGTGGATCGTCACCAGATCAGTCACTGAACTACAGTGAAGTGGAATTTTCTTTTGATATCTGTGTAGATTTTCAAAGTCAACTGAAGAGAAGGATCATTTCCTGTAGACGTAAAAATCTACATGCTAAGCATTTAGTGCTTGCCATCCATCCTGTTTGTTAACAGGTCTCAAACCTTGTTGATAAAGGTGATGACAAGTGTGTAATCACTGAATTTTGTAGGGTACAAGCTAAAATTGTACAGGTAGTTTTGGTTTTTGCTGTCTTTTGAACATTTGAATCTTTTAAGATTTTTTAAATGTAATTTCTATTGAGAACGTTGCAGATTTTGATAACACCGTTCCACGCAATCTCTAAAATCTCTATCCAGCTATATAGAAATAATGACCACTGAGCACATCTCCTACAAATGTTACTGTTGGTGTGCTGTTTCTCAGTTTATATGCTTTTCTAGAATACTTCTGAAACTGCAGTTAACTTTGAGAATAAATAATGAATGACAGGATAAGGAAAAGCAGAGATGAAAGAAGGACAAGAATAAACTTATTGCAGATAAATCTGAAGTGAGATAATTTTCCCAGCATCTCTAATGAAATACTTTTGCAAATTAATTTTGTTTTCATATTAACAGAGAAACACATCCGGAATTCATCTAGTGGTCTTTTATTGAACTTACTGGAGAACCTATAGTTTGTGAGAAATAGGTGGAGGCCTTTTAAAATTTAGAAGAATTTAGAAGAAAAATTTAAAATTTTTTCATGGGCGGGTTTTTCAGGCTGAGCCTATTTTATTAGGAAACTGTTCAGAGCTAAAGTGATGGGATGCCAGCCTTGAATTAAATTGTGTTGAGCACTACAAAAATATGCATTAAATTTGCTGCTTTGTATGCTGGAGTGATTTTTTTTTTCCCCAAAACTGTACAGAAACATAAAAATAGATCACTGGTTGCTGAAATATTAGGAAAATTTCTTCAAGATTTGTAGAGAAAATATTAAGGCAGTAATTTAAAAGAACGATGTTAAAAAAATTTGCTGCTGTAAGTATTTACAGTTGAAAGAATTTTGTATCATAATTTGCTTAAATTCATCAAGGTTTGGTCTTGTTTCTCTCTGTAGGAACATATGGGGATACTGTAGGCAGGGAGCAAATCCTGAGCAGGAGTGTTTGTTCTTCATGAGTTTCTCTTGAAGGAGTCAGACTCAGATTGCACAGTGGCTGACACTTTTACAATCATCTTCCCCAATAGGTTATATTGATTTGTCAAAAAGAAGAGTTTCTCCAGAGGAGGCAATCAAATGTGAAGACAAATTCACAAAATCAAAGACTGTAAGTTGCCTTTCTATATTTAGGCCCTGTGTATTTCCAGCTGCTTTCTCGAGCAACCAAAATGCACAGACATAAGATAAAAGTAAAGCATTCATGTGTTAGGCACACTGTGATTCTCATTTACCTGTGTAAAGATATGTAACCAGCTCATGTGTCCATGAGTGTTACATGGTAAGCTGCTTATTAAATAATTAATAGATTAAGTATGTCAGTTGATGTAAAAGGGTATATTTAAATGATCAGAAATCCAAAAGTATGTGCTGGTTTAGCACACTGTGGGCAACTTTTTATTGAAATGATGTGCAGGTAGTTTCAGGCTTCCATCCTTACCGCTGTGTGGTCTTAACACTTCCAAGTAGCAATTTTTGTCTGCTTTCAGTATTTGGTTTGGGGTTTTTACCACTCCTGTGTTGCAGGTTTACAGCATCCTTCGCCACGTTGCTGAAGTCTTGGAGTACACTAAGGATGAGCAGCTTGAGAGCCTGTTCCAGAGAACTGCCTGGGTGTTTGATGACAAGTACAAAAGACCTGGATATGGTGCTTATGATGCATTCAAGCATGCAGTCTCGTAAGGACTTCTTCTATGCTTCTAGGGGCTTATCTCAAATGGCAGAGAGCTATTAATTCCTGAAGTAGATCTGTCACCACGTTCTTCTGGGTTGTATCCCTGGGTTTCTTTCCCAGAATCAGTATGGAGAATATACTGGTCAAGTAAATCTAGTAAATTTTGACATCAGTCTAACAGAGGAAGAACCACTGGTCTTCATTTGTCTGTCAGAATTTGCCTGTTTGTCATGTTTTAGTCCCAGGCAGATTTTATCAGAAATATCTAGCTCTGTGTCTGATGACATTTCTGCTTAGAGCAAATTGTCATTCTTCCACTGCACAGGCAGCTTTTTTCTTTTTTTAAATGCAACAAGCTGACTTGTTACTTCTCTCCACTTCAGAAATTAAAGAATGGGATCATAAACTTATAAATGGAATTATGAAGAGAAAGACATGGAAATTGCGATGGCTAAGGAAGATCTGAGATATATTGCTTTTATTTTTTTTTAATAGAGTCTGATATTTTAATTTGCTTTCAGAATTGAAGTATTTGGTTTCCCTCTACGGAATCTACTGTGAAATTGTCAATCCTGAACTAGATTTCTCTGTAAACGTTTTCAGTTTTGTTCTTTTATAGCACCTGTGTGATGAACTGGAGTTGAACGCTGGATGGCAGTAATAATGCTTTTAGAAATGGTGTGACTCTAGGAAGCAGGGCTAGTGTTTTAAGTAGTTGAAAACCAGCTTTGTTTTTGGGGAGTAAACAGCTTGTGTCCTCATTTAGAATTAATGTGTTTTGTTTCATATTGCAATGATTATTTTCTGGTGATAGCTTTACTGGTAAAGGGCAAATCTGGACATGTTGCTGCAAAAGGAATTCCAGATCACTCTTAATTGATAAGTACTTAGTTAAACACTTGTATAATATAATTTTTTTAAAAAACACCTCTAGTTACACTGGCTTTTTAAGCTTCATTTGTATAGTCATGAAAACTCCTGAGCACAGGCCTTCTGTTGCTCATTTGCTGTTCATTTTTGAGCACAAACTTCTGAAGCTGTCTGTTCTCAAAACATCTTTCCATCAGTAATGCCTTAAGGTTTCTGACTGTGGACTGCAACTTTTATTTGTTCCTGTTATGCTCCTACATAAAGGTATAGTGGTGGAGTAGGACAGTGTGGTTATTGCTGCCTTCCTGTTATTGCTGGAGTGTTGTGTGAGGTTTAGAATTCCCTCTAAGAATTTGGCTTGTTATTTCTTTCTTTGTACTGAGGATTAGTGCTTCCGAGTTTCACACAGCATGATGCTTGTGGCAGAAATTGGACAGTATATTTGTCTTCTAATCAGTAAAAATTAAACATTAAAGACCTTTTGTTGAAAGCCTACAAATGCTTTAACAGGTGGATTTAACAGGATAGTTTAGAAATAAAGCAGAATTTGTATGTACCATAAATTATTTCTGCCATACAGGTTCATATTTTGATCTGTAAAACCTGTCATCTTTCTGGTTTCTGTTTGCTTGTTTGGCCCTTCTAGTGCCTATACTTAGTATACAAAAACATGAAAGATTATGTTTTGGTAGCAGCAGAGACCAATCTCTAGTACTGCCTCTGGCTTTTGGGCCATTTTATTTCATGTTTGCCTGCTGGTAGTATTGTAGGTGCTCTGGTATTTTTTTCAGAAAATTGCGACTTTTGTCTCTGCAGAAGAGGAACTGTTTTTGTGAGCAGTTTTTTCAGATTGTTTTTCAGATAGGTTTGGGATAAATTTAATACAGCAATAGAAAACTGACACCACTTTTTTTAAAAAGAGCTACTAATATATATTGCTAAACCTTAGAGGAGTTTGCCTCTGTGCTTGGGATTTAAAAAGCTTTTATCCTTGCTTTAGCTGAGAATGTAGCCAGCAGAAAAGTATCTGTCTGTGATCCAGATACTGTTAAAAACAAGAGTGGAATAACATGGAATGAGTGTGGGTTACTTGGTAGAATGACAGGTATCTTGTGTTTGAATGAAATACTAAAATAATTTTAAAACTCCAGATTCATCATGGTTTTGCTTTTATGTGGTATGACTTTATCTTCACGTTGGAGGAAATATAACAATATCAAGAAGCTGGATACTTGTCACATTCTATTTATCTCGTATAAAGGGAGCAGGAGAGAAGCCATTCCTTTGCCTTAAAAAAAATTAAATCATTCAGATTATTCTTTCCAGGATTGAGTAAACTAGTTACCTGCTGTATTTACCAGTAGAAAATGCTCTGAAAACAGATGTGTTCATTTTCTTGCAGTGTTTCAATGGGTTCTTAAGAAATTCCCCTGTTTTCTTTGCCTAGTAGATATCTAGAATTATTTGTAAAAAATAGAAATAGTACCAGAAGTTTATGTTGTGTTGTGTTCCTCTTCAGTATAACTTCTGTAACGTTGCTTTGCTTGGCTCAGAGACCCGGCAATCCTGGATAGCCTGGATCTGACAGAGGAGGAGAGGCGTGTGCTGATTGACAATATTAACAGACGTCTGACACCACAGGCAGTCAAAATCCGAGCTGGTGAGTTCTTCCACGTGCTCCTTGAACCTATCTTGATGCTTGGGTTGAGATAGTGTATCTTGTTTCAAACTATAAACTCAGTTAAAACTTTCGGTTCATAATGCTGGTATTTGAATGGAGCTGTTCAGAATTAAGACACCTTAATGAAGGATTGCTTTCAAATTGCCTGTGTGGGTTCTAAACCAAAGTGCAAGATGGTTTGGCTTTTATTTTTCCTCCCAAAGTGCAGATTCCTTGGAACACACGCTGGTTGTCATGATAGATAACACGGTCTGTCATATTGCATTGGCACACAATGAAACTAAATATTTTATAGTTATTACTGCATCTACAATGTTCTTTTTCCTTATTCAGAGTTTTCAATTCGTTGATTCCCTGACAGGATGATTGAACTCTGTCAGCACGGCTACAGCATGTGCCTTAGTCACTTGTTCATAAACCTGTGAAAATAGTATTTCTAATGGGTTGATTGCAAACCATTTAGTAGAATATATCAGCTCAAGCCTAGCACATCTCTGATGTATGAGCTAGTTTGTCTCTTACAAGTTTAGTGTGGGCATAAAAAGCACGACTGCATGACTTGAGAAGACATTTCAAAACTGTAAATCTGGCTCTACAGAACAGCATAAAGGCACACTTGCCATTAAACAGATGGTGTAGCAGAATCACATTTTTAACTAGATTGAGAAATTGCCTCTGCATTGTCTAAAGAATTTATAAACTTACAAGTTTATACTTACCTCAACTTACAAGTCAAGCAAATGTAATACCTTCCTTAGATTTGGGAGCTACTGAGGCTTTCATTGTGGATAAATACTGGTTGCTAAAAAGATTTAATAAAGCTTAAGATAAAAAGCTTTAATTTTATTATTTGTATTTCTCTGTCATAGATATTGAGGTGGCCTGTTATGGTTATGAAGGCATAGATGCAGTAAAAGAAGCTTTGAGAGCAGGCTTGAACTGTTCCACGGAGAACATGCCCATCAAAGTGAGTGTCAGTCTTAATAATGGAATCAAAAGCAAAGTTTTCTGATGCCCTCAGGGACCAGTAGTATGCAATTGCTCTGCCCCATCAAGCCATGTGTCTGATTTCCAACTCTCCTCTAGTAGGGCAGTAACATACTTCTTTCAGCTATGTGCTGGCAGTCCTTCCTGGGGTTGTGCAGTGCCTTTCAAAGTTTGGGAAGCTGTATTTATTCTGTTCAATTTATTAAAGTCTAGTATTGGCAGAGAACATACCAACTGTTCCTTTATGCAGTCTTAATTAGGGAACGATAAATTTTAGTTATAAGATCTTGTAAAAAAAAGGAGTTTGCTCCTCTTACGTTTGAGTGTTGGTAGAATGACTACTGTACCCAGGCCTACATTTCTTCCCCAAAAGTTTTTGGATGTTAAATTAATTACTGAATAAATGTTTTTAAAAAGACTTGTAAGTACTCTCTCCTTTGAAAATTACTTGTTATAATAGTTTCTTGTAACCTAAGAAAGACTCATTCAGTCATCATAAAAAAAAGAATACATTTGGGTTTTAATGCTTTTGTTTGGTCTAATAGGCATATCTTTTCTTTTTTTACTGAGTTTGCTTTTTTCCCCAATCTTTACAATTTGGTAGATTAATCTGATAGCCCCTCCTCGTTATGTGATGACTACTACAACTCTGGAGAGAACTGAAGGCTTGTCTGTTCTGAATCAAGCCATGGCTGTAATTAAAGAGAAGATTGAGGAGAAGAGGGGAGTCTTTAATGTGCAGATGGAGGTAAGAACTAATTACATTCTAAAATACAACTTTTTTCCTTGCAATATTTCTTAAGTAGAGCAAAATTAGTGCTACAAGAAATCTTAGCAAAAAGTTATTAAAAAGCAGAAAAATCAGAACCTCTGTGTTCCTGAAATAAACAAATGGCCATAAAATCTAATTTTCCTGGATTTTATTGTGTGATTTCAGGACGTATTTTATCTCTTGCTCTTGATGTAGAATCAGAGTCTCCAAATGATGTGACCTTTCTTTATGACAGTTTGCCATGTGTTCTGGTTTGGTTTTTTTCAGCCGAAGGTGGTCACTGACACAGACGAGACTGAGCTTGCAAGGCAGTTGGAAAGACTGGAGAGGGAAAATGCTGAAGTGGATGGGGATGATGATGCTGAGGAAATGGAAGCCAAAACAGAAGACTAAATGTTCTGGGATACTTAGAGAGACCATATGAAAAATTAGAAACCCCATTCCAAACACTCTGGACTAAATGATTCCAGTATCGAAAACTTCAGAAGCAAATATTTGAAGTGTTTTCCTGTTTTAAAAAGACCAAAATGTAAAAGGCTCTTCTAAAATAACATTTGGTGCAGCAACTTAACACAAATTGAACCTTTGAAAGGAAGGTGCCTAGTCAAATTCAAGACACAGATCTGGCCAGAAGGAGTTTGCAGCCCTATACTTAACCCTTTCATACATAACAATTCCTATTTGGTGGTTACAGCTCAGTGCGCCTGTTCATGATCTTTCCTGGGAGCAGCAACACCAAGCAAGCAGAATAGTTCTATACAGAATGTATTTGAGCAAACGTTCAATAAATTTCTGGGCTATGGAACTCCAAGGTTTTGGGTTTTTTCCTCCTCTTCTGTCACGTGGCCTAGAGTGGTGTGAATATAAAAGCTGAAACAGCATGATCAATGGGTGACTCCTCTTTAACATTTCTTTTGTTTCCTTTCAATCAAGCTGAGAATGAGTGGAACAAAATGTTTCACATTAATGTTTTACTTGCAAGTTTGTTGATGCAGACTTGTTTAAATTAGCGTTTCCTTTATTTATCATCTGCATTGAGGGACTGAGAACTTGCAAACTTTGAAAATAGCTTGTTTCCATTCCAATAAACATAGCTAATAGATTAAAAACTACGTATAGTTGCACTTTGATCTAATAGGTGAATATAGCAGGAGCTTTAATGAACTTACTTACTTCAAAATGGGCAGCACTGTCTATGAGCTGACTGCAACATGACCTTCAGTTCTGCCTACCCTGTATCCAGTTTACACTGCACTGACATAGTCTAGAAAAAACTTATCTTCTCTGGAGAAACAAGATGTGCTTTCTAAATTGGAGTTTAAAAAAAACCCTAATTTTAAAATCCTGTTTTCCTTATCAATGGGAATTAAGGGTAAAGAGTTGGGCTTTTTACGTAACCTTTCCAACTCGCTAGATTTCTAAATGTGCTGGTATTTTTTTTTTCATTGTCATGTCCCATACTGGCCTTTTTCTTAATATTTTGTGATGCTAGAGTAAAAATGCAGGAATGAGGCTTTGAACCTTAAGGAGGCATTCTTATTACTACCATGGTACAAACTATATATTTGCTACAGTGATGTTGCCACAAAAGGCATTCTAAAAGGGATTACATATTGCAACATGTTCCTAGTCCATGCTGGAGTATCAGTGTACCCAACTCTGAGAGTAAAGCAGAGCCAAAAAAGGTAAACAACTTTCAGTCTTTACAGAATGTTGCAAAATCTTTGAATGTGCAAATTCACAAAATGAAGA
This sequence comes from Polioptila caerulea, assembly GCA_013397295.1. NCBI lineage: Eukaryota > Metazoa > Chordata > Aves > Passeriformes > Certhiidae > Polioptila > Polioptila caerulea. The sequence continues at coordinate 170,954 of VYXF01002162.1, read as the reverse complement.
AAAAAATATTTTTAATCATTTTCTCAAATTGTCTTTTCAGCAGCTGTGTGTGACAGCCTTCCAATGTGCCCATTGGAACACAACAGGTGGGTACTCGGAGTAAAGAACAAAGTATTTTAAAACTTGTCACCATATGATCTCCATGCCATAGTAATTCTGTAAAGGAAAAAGCACTGAAGAGAGCTACACATGCTCCAAGGAAGGAAGGAGTGCAATGAAGGGATTACAGTTAGTATAATCTGTGAGAGCTGTTTCAATGTGTTAATTGGTGAGCATTGTTTCTCTCAGTAACTTAGAAGTTTGGTAAATCTTTTCAGTAGCTACCAGAGCATTTCTAATTAGAGCTGGAACGTGCGGGTGGGTAAAAATCTGAATCGGTTTTGGGTGCCTGAAAAAAATTACCAAGACATGGAGGATGATAGCAAAGGAGGTTCAGATAAAGGCATCCAAATTACTTGTCATCCTGGCAGAAATCAGGCTCTCCCAATTTGTTCTCTTGAGCATATTTCAACCAAGAATAAATAAAAGACACAATAAAATAATAAAAACCTGGTGGATCCTTCTCATGCATTGCAGAAGCAGGAAGAAGGAGGTACAAGATGGGTGTTTTGGAGCCCTGTTAGTGAGGGAGTACTGGGACTTTGCTGTGCTGCACCACTTAAAGATCTTTAGGAGTTTCTGAGCTGATGCCTTTTGTCTCAGCCTGGTTCTTTTTCTATTTGTGGAACTGCCTTTGCTTAGCAAGTGCTTAAAATAAGGGGTTTTTGTGAATGTCTCAGCTGAGTTGCTAAATCCAGGCAGCACATTCCTGCTGTTCATTAGCTACTGTGCTGTTTGTGCAATTGTGATCACAGGCCAGCATCTCAGCTTGCACTTAACATAGTCAATGGAAGGAAAGGGGACACGTATACCTGTGGGCAGGGCTTGGACTGATGTGTTAATTGTGAGGGTCTCAGTTTGACTTTCCTACCCCAAACTGTCTACAATTGACAGCTTGAAAACACTTCTTACAACATCTGGTAAGGACTCGATGCAAAAATCCAACCCATACAGGGGTATACTGGCTCAGGTCAGGCACAGAGTCTGGTAACACACAGCCCAGTATCCTGTTTCTAATGAGGGAAAATAGTGGTTTCTAAAAGAGGGGTGCCCTGCTTCCTTGGGGCTGTGGTGGTTTGGTTTTTAATACAGTGACAAATCCTTGCTGTTTTCTCTCTGATTTTGGCCCATGGGTTTTTTCTTTAGGTGCAGTGGAGCTTGTGTGTTGTTCTTCATAGCAGAATCTGCACTTTGATTTTTAAGAGTGTAGACAATGAAACAACTGTTTCCAAATTCTTCCATCTTTGCCAAGTTAATTTTTAAATTGCTGTTATGTCAGAATACTATTGAATGCTTGTTGTCTTCCACTTCTATCTAGAAATGTTTCATCATGCTTTATTTTGATGTGGTTTGTTTTCATCATATTTCATCCCTAATCTACTAAAGGAACTAATTTCATGAGAGGGCTGCATTGGAGGGCTAAGTCCTAAGAAGCTGCTTTGAAAACTGTCATGCCCCAATGCCATGAGTGACATGATGACACACATGGGATGGGGTTTTCCTTCGGGCAGGTTCCCTGAATCAGCTGTGTGAGGCTTCTTGAAGGACTGAGCAGGAGGTACCAGCAGGGTCTGCCTGCTGAAACAGCACAGCCTGCACTCAGAGCTGTGGAGGCTGCTCCTCCCTCCCCTGTATCCCTGAGTAGCATCCTGTGGTCTTGAAGGCTGCTCTTTCTGGCCATCCCATTCCAAATTCTATAGCATGTAAAGTAGTGGGGAGTCACTTCAAAGACAAGAGAATGTCAAGCACTCAACTGTTCTTTTTTTGTTATAAATATAACGAAATAATACTACACTGATGTGGAAAGCACTCTAAAATGGATCTGAGGAAATGGGTACTCTTCAGTGAGTTTTAAGGCCCACAGAAGATTTAAAGCAGAGCTCCCTAAGTTTGTATTGATCAAAGCATGTCCTTTTCCACCGGAAGAGTTCAATGCCAGAACTTGCATGAATACAACAGCTCAGATCTACTGACTCATTTGATACTACCTGACCCTGAAAGATCTGTGTTTAGTCAGCCTCAGGGAGCAACACAGGGGCAGTTTTTCAGCCTTGATTAACTACAGAATGAGACAGGGAGGAAGGGGTGTGTGTGCCATAAATATTCAAAGTATTGAAAAAATACTTTCGACTCGAGGTATTGAAGGAAGTGAAGGCTCTATATAAGAAGCAGTTGATACAAAACCTGTTATTTAATGATCAGATGAAGCAAGGTTTGCTTCACCTTTCACCAGCAGTTTGACAATAGAGTTCTTTGTTGCTAATGTTAATTTTGCCAAGATCTGTCTGCAGGGTTGTGGGTGGTCTGCACGCTGGAGAAAAGGAGCGTGTCAGATCTTCAGTGACTGCTTATGGAGCAATTCTGAGCTCACTGTCTGAGCGAGAGCCCCCTGCAAGCTTCTACCTGTCCTCCCTAGCATGAAATAGCACCTTGAATAAATTGCCTGCAGTAACAAGCTGAACAACGTGAAGTCAAACCTCAAATACCAAACGGTGGAACACTGTATTCCTGAAGCCAGTTATATAAAGAGTGCATGTCCAGGAAATGCATGCAGCAGTAATGTCTCTTGTGAACCTGGACTCAAGTTTTCTTTTTTTTCCCCCCTCCATTATATTACTGATGTACAAAAGATGATGAGCTCAATTTTTTTTTTCCTGCCTTTTTTTTCCAAGATTCTGCTTCTGAATACAGCTTTTGTCTACAAATATATATATACAGATATATACATATATATATACAGAAATGGATTTTTTTTTCAATTAACAAAAAAACCATTTGGTTAACTTCTGCTTCATTTTAAGACTACATTTATATTTTTAAAAATTACAAAACTTTCCATTGGTAACTTTTAAAATATTACATACCAGCAACATTTCCACATTTCCAAGTGTTCTGTTACTGTACTTACTTTAGGTGGACTGAAGAACAAACAGACTGGGATATGAGTTACTGAGCCTGTTGCCTCATAGCTGCCTGCCTTTTCCCAAGAGGCAAAAGGTATATGGTAGGAGCTACATAGGTAACTTCTGCTTTTGAAATCTCAGCCAGCATGTTTTCTCTTTATGTGGAATCAACTTTTTTAACTTCCAGCAGTGTTTAGTTACCTGTTGTATTCTCATGGCCTCTGCAGGACTCTTCTCTAGGTTGTCTCCAGTACAATGTTGGTTTCAATTTTTCAGTGTCTTGCTATTCCTAGCTAAAAGTTATAAAAATGTATAAAGATAAAGAAATTGTTTGTTCCTTTTCCTTGGAGCATGGAAGTGTGCCCCTTGATATTGGAGTCACTTTGTCTTACTGACCTCTGGACTCTTTACATAGCAACGAGTGCTTTTGTTTATTTGCTATACTCTACCTTGTATTTCTTATCACCACCCATAGTTCTGCCCATATAGATCACCTTAATTTCAGTGAGAGTCATGGAATGCTCACAGTGCAGCCAAGGCTATTCTTTCTGAGCAGCAGCGCTCTCGGAAATATTAATACTGGTTTACTTCATCAGGAGAAGATTTGACAAATCTATTAAACAGATTTGTCATGGTGGCTAAAGTCTTCAAAAATACAATAAACATCAGAGATTGTACTAAGACACAAAAGGCACTCTGTTTCAAGGCATTCCGGAGGTAGGAGAGGTCTCTGCAGTGTTCAAGGATCAGGCTGTTTACTAAAAGCCTGCCTATGCAGAGATTTAGGATATTAGGTTGAGAATCTTGGCAAAGGGTCACTGAGAGTAGAGTGGACTTTTAGGTGCTTTGGAGTTTCTTTGGGAAAATAATTTTTTAGCCAAAGTTACTGTAAGATTTGCAAAAGCCTTGTAATCATAATACCCTGGATGTTACAAGTTGCGCTGATCTGTAGAACTCCTGACAGATGGGTTTGTTGGATTCAAAATTTTAAGTGGTAGTTGTTTAGTCTGAAGTTTTGAGGAACGTTTTTAAATTCTGCTTCCCCCTCCCATGCAATACCTGATTTGTCCTTTTTTTGCAGCTTATATTGGCCAGCTTGCTCCGTGGTGGTTTTTTGCTTTACTAAATTCTGTGAAATTCTTTCAAGATCCTTTTTAGACATCCCTTTGTTTTACTTCCCCGAGGGCAGGTAATAGATCAGAGCCAGCTCGCTGTTTAACTAATGTCTCACAGGTAGGAAAGGAGGAAAAAAAAACAGGGGAGGGAGAGTGCGTCACATTGGAGGAGGGGAGGAAAAAAAAATGAGCTTTCTTGAACAAATCGTGTGCAGAGGGACCGGCTGCCAGGGCTCAGGCAATTCTCGGCGGGGGCTCTGCTCTGTTCCCTGCTGGCCACGATGGAGGAAGAAGCTGGAGTGCTGAAGGAGGGCTTCCTCGTCAAACGGGTGAGTGCTCTGGTTCCATGTGCGGCTCTGCTCCAGCAGGGAAGCAGCTCCTGAGCGGGGACTTGAGCGAGCCGGGGCTCACGGCAAGGGAGCGTGTGGGGTGCGGGGCCGGAGGGGCTCCTGCCTGCCCTCCACACTGCTGCAGATCCAGCGGGTCACTGCCCACCGCCTGCTTGCCTGCGCTGGCATTTCTGCAGAGCAAGGTGAATTAGCCATCAGGATTACCGAGGGGTTCCAAAGCCGGGATGTCTGCACCTCGCACACACCTCTGCAGGGAGCACAGGGGGTGGCCATGGGAGGATGGAGAGACAGGAGAAGTTTTGACAGTCGGTCAAGATAGCTTGTGTCTTCTTCAGTGGCATATCTGTGCAGAATTTCCCATTTCATGAGAGAATGGAGAACGGATTATTCTTTTTGAAGGCGATCAGAGCAATGCAAACTTAAATATTCATTTGAAGTTCATATTCATTCTTTTTCTCCCTACTCTTCAAGCAGTGCTGAGTTGAAAATTTTAGCCAAAATGAGGTGAAAAGAGCTGAAAGATTTCAACCTTCCCAGTTATTCTCCCAGTAGGACCAGGTCAATCACTGCTGGAACACAAGGAGGCAATTTAGCAAGGGGCATAAACTGCTTTTAGTACCAAAACCCTGTGTCAATGATTAATATGGGCCTCGATTTCATAGAAAAAAATGTGATTGAGACGTTTGTTCAAAGCTTTGCCACGCCTAGGGAAATGCTTTTCTACAGTACGTGGCAGTGTTTCTGGTGCTAACATGAAGGTAATCCTGGTCAGGAGTTTTCCTGGCAGGGCTCCCGGCCACTTGGCCAGCCAGTCACTGGCCATATGAAGTTCTATATGGAAAAGGGGCTATTCTCCATCCTGCCTTCTGCAGCAAGGGCAGAGCAGTCCCAGCTCCCAGTCTCCTCTCTGGGCTACAGCTGCACTTTTTGGCTCTTAAGTGACTACTGAATTCAAATAGGAAGCCAAGGCTTCCTATTGTGTGAGAGGAATAGGTTATGGGCAGCTGTGACTGCCACAGTCTGCACATCACCCAAATACACAGCTTGAGAGGGAGGAGACCACAAAGAGGACGACTAAAGGAAACTGAGGGACAAGGGAACCAGGGATCCACAGAGAACAAAGGAGGAAGGGATGGGATCAGGTCGAGAAAACAGAGCTTTCTTAAGAAGAGAACAGAAGCAAGGAGATTATTTAAATGCATTATAAATGGCAGAATTACATGCCATAATGCACTAAAAACAGAAAATGAATATGTGGAATTCAGGTAAAGATAAAAAAAAAAGGTAAGGCAACATCCTGAGAAAAGAGAACATTTTCCAGAAAGAAAGAATAGAGCCATAGCAAAGAACATACAGGGAAAATGGCCAAGTAACTTTACAACAGGTGAAAAAATCACTGAGGAATGCAAAGGGAAGGAGAGAACAAAACTAAGATAGATAAATTGTATTTAGTATGGACTAGACGACATTGGATCTATAGTGCCCTGGATTTTAGAGACTCTTTACTCCACCTTCACTTGGAGATTGCTGGGTTTCCCCTTTATTTACAGAGAACTAATGAGCCTTGATTCATGCCACAACTGGACCTTGCATGTTTCTTTTTTCTAGCCATGCCCACCCTATCCCAGGTGTCAGAGCTTCCTGATTTGCCTGCTGGCTGTAACGCTCCATCCTCTGTAGAAACACAAGTCAACTTCTTGCACAGCAAAGCTGGAGTAGACACCATCAGACAGGACTGAGCCTGCTAGTGCCGGCCCTTGCTGGCTTTGCTGTCCTTTAACCAGACTAAAGAGAGCTGGGGGCTGTTTACAGAGAAAAAATAGGAGGATTTGTCTGTATTATATAATCCATGAGGCATTCAACAGCAGCCTTTATTCAGTCTTTTGTCATTTTCAGGAAACAGGAGTACAGGGAATGTTTTAGCCCAGGTGATTGGAGGCAGGTGGGATTGAAGTTAACTTCTCATTAGCAGTAAGTGTGGAATGTAAATCAAAGCCAATTCACCCAGCAAAGTACTCACAAAACCACTTGGCACCTAAAGCCATATCAAAAGGAAAAAGACACAACTCAGGGTCACCAGAGAACAGGAGCTGGTTGCCAAAAGCCCTCACACATTTTGGATTTAGCCCTGTTGCTGTCTGTGCTGTCAGCAGACAGGTGTGCACCTACATCAGCTCTTTGGGATAATTCATGTGAGCTTTTACAAGAAACAATCCTTACCAGCGAAGTTCTCCTGGCTGAAGAAAGAGCACAGCACTTTTCTATTCCTCTATGATTTTATAGTGATGGAGCTGTGCTATTTTGTTACTTAAAATATGTATTTCAGTGAGAACAGGATTCACAATGACTTCTTGTGCTTCTTTTTGTACAAGAAGCTGAGAAGAAAATATTGTCATTTCTCAGTGCTTGTGTTAAAATCAGCTATGTGGATTTCTTCCCCTCCAGGGACATGTTGTTCGTAACTGGAAAGTGAGATGGTTTGTTCTGCTTCAGGATAAGCTGCTGTATTACAAAATTGAAGGAGGCAAGAAGGAGCCTTCTCCAAAGGGCAGGATCCTTTTGGATGGCTGCACTATTACTTGTCCATGCCTGGAATATGAGAACAGACCGGTATGACTGGAAAAATGTATCTCTTCTCTATGTCACTCATTTTCTAACTTCTTCCTATCTCTTCCTCTCCTCCTGGCTTCTTTGATTACTGCAGCCATACCACTGGGCTGCTTCCAGAATTAGGCCCAGCCAAAAGCAAGCTGCCACTAGCAGTGTAACCAGGACAAGCACTGAACTCCTTTACCGTGCCTTTGCTCTTCCCTGTGCCCAAATGTGAGTCAGCTATTAACAAAAAAACAGCCCCAACTACTACTCCTGTACACACAGTGAGGAGAAAAAAATGTAAATGCATCAGCCCAACAGTGTGTGGAGAAAGGACATGAACAACTCAATAAAATCTAAGGAGAGTGGGGAAAAAGGGAAATACCTGTGGTAGTTGTCTTAAAGCCTGAGCATCCATGGGGTGCTACAAGGCAGCCAGATCAGACTCCTTTTTCCTTCACCAATGGGATATTGCTGCTGTAGAAAGTTATCAGCAAGAGGACCCTGGAAGAAAATGTGCCTCCTGTGTTTCTCTGCTTGCCCATGGGTAGCAGCAATGCAGATTTCCTCTGAGTGGGGTATCTGTGTGGTCTGCTCTCTTCTAAGTACCAGAAGCTAATTACTGAAAACCCATGGATTTGAGGGAAAACCCAGGGATTTGAGTGGGATAGAAGAGCCAAATACAAACAAACAAACAACAAACAAATAACCAAAAAAATACCCACCACAAACAATCCAGATTTGTGCCCACCATTCTTCTGAACAAGAATTGCTCTGAACTGCTCAGGCGGGATGCACTGTCAGACTTATTTGTGTCACTAGGGCCAGTGCTAAAAAAGCAAAATACAAGAGGAGCAAAATAGTTAAACGATGTTATTGCTTTGTACTTCTTTCTCCACAGCTACTCATCAAACTAAAGACAAAAACCAATACAGACTATTTCCTTGAATGTTGCTCCAGGGAGGAACGTGACTCTTGGGCTTTGGACATCACTGGAGCTATTCATGCTGGTCATCCAGTACAGGTACAAGAACTTCACAGAATGAAGAACTCTTTCAAACTGCTAGAAAATATCAGCCTCCAGTAAGTGTATATGATTTCTCCTTCTGTTGCTGTAGTTTGCAAAGTGCCTGAGGTGATGGATTGGGAGGGTCAAGGGAAGTTCCTTTTTGCACAGATCTGCTCCTGAGTGGCCAGGAACCTCTAAACTGTCTGCCCTGTCCTAGGGTTGCACATACTTTAGCCAGGGAATGCACTTTTTCCTGGCCATCATCTTTCGGGGATGCACAGGCACCTCACTGCTGGCTTGAATACCTTCCTAGTCAGCTGCAAATGTCTTACCAGGGAGATGTCTCACCTCAAAAGATGTAACATCAGGGAAGCACCAGCTGGTGACTTTGTGTCCTGTTTGCTGAGTTTTCAAAGGTGATATCTGGAATCCAGACTAGGATTTTGGGTGCATCATCTTAAGTAAGAGGAAACAGAGACTGATTAAGAAACAGAAGAATTACATTAATTTGATTTGTGTTGAACAGGTAAATCAGGCAGTGCTTTAAATTAAAGTATGCTTTGTGAGGCATCTTGTTGAGTGCTGCTATTGGGAGAATAAAGTTTTCCTGGAGTGTACTGAGGACAGTGCTTCTGGGGGAGTACCTAGAATACTTCCCATCTTTATGTGGGCAGTTATGAGGACATCCCAGGCACTGACAGAAGTATGCAGCTATTTCTGCCTGTCTCTCTCATCTGCTGATATTGTGTTGTGCTCTTGTTTGCAGCAACATAGTGGAGAGAATGTATGACAGCAGTACTGGAATTAAGCTGACCCGCAATTTGGATCAAGGCAACAGATATAAAGAGACCTTCACAGGTACACCTGCTGCAGGCAAAGAGCCACCTCACATCTGATGTGCCACATTGCAGGGACAAGGGAGCTGCTGTACTGCCTTCACAGCGGGATAAGCTCTGGCCCAGTGGAACCTGGCAGTGCAGCCAAGCTCTCCAACACCTTTCTTGCTCTTTGGATGTATGGAAGCACACTTAGAACCGCACACTTTTGGTCAACTTTGCACTTCTCTAACAATCTTTGGGATAGTGCCAAAATGCTTCAGCAAGTGAAAACCTGTGTGGCAGGAGACCATCTGCCTTTCCTCAGAAGAGCACACTGTCTTGGTATGAGAGCTGCCTTTCTTCCTGCAGGTTCTGCCCTGGTGGACTGGCTCATCTCCAACAGCTTTGCTGTGTCACGATTCGAGGCTGTCACCTTGGCATCCATGCTGATGGATGAGAACTTCATCAGGCCCGTGGGAGTCCGCAGCACTGAGGCCATGCGCTCCAGTGACCCCTCTGAGAAGTTCCTCGACGACTCCACCGCACTGTACATGTTTGTGAGTGAGGCAGCTGCTGACAGAGGCACCTCCTCTGGCCCTCGTCACACCCTTGACTTGGGGTAGAGGTGCACAGCATGCAACCAGAGGCAAAGGTGCAGGCTGAGAAAGAAAATGCAGAAGGAGCAGTTCTAGTCTTTTAGTATTACTAACACTGGCACTTTTGCTGGAGCCAAATAGCTACATGGATATGGAGAGATCTACAAATTACATAATTAGGCATTAAAAGAGGTGTGTCCTTGGGGTGCAGTGCTATATCTGCATGTATTGGAGGCAGTACTGTAGTTGTGCTACAGCTCAAGGCCACAGCACTTATACAGCATGAACAGATTTACTGGTGTAACTTGTTGCCTGTGAATCTTGGTCCTACAAGGCTGAGCAGCAGAGTTATGGAGTAGAATTTAGGAAATAAAAGCTAAAAATAGCTAAGGAAAATAAAATGGAAAATGAAATGCAGAATTTTGTACTTAAAAGTCTGTTTAGATAAAAAAGAAAAGTGGAACTGTCTTTTCCCCTATTTGCAGGCCGAGAGCAGTAAGAAAAACAGCAGTTCCAAGGAAGAGGTACATTTTAACATCTCTGAATTAAGTGGCACAATTGTGAAGCAAGGATTCTTAGTGAAACAGGTGAGCATGGAACCTGCCCCTCAGGGGAAACAAGAAAAAGTACAGCTCGTAGGGTTTCTTAGAGAGTAAATGTGACTTAGAGAATGATGGCTGGGCAGATATGCCCAGGAGAACTAACTTGCCTGTCATTACTTGAGGTCTTGCATTAAGAGTACCCAGTTATAAAGAAGTGAACTATGTAACTTGGATATTCTGTACATATTGAGCATACACTGAAAGGTACGAAACAGCATCAAAAGCAGAAGGTACCGCACAGAGTCCAAATCCTACCAGAGGTGTTACATTCACTTCCAAGCAGAGCCACTTGTTCCTTTGGTTTAATCTATCCCATCCAGGTAATGTGAACAGTGATGATATTTTCCTGGCCACAGACAAATTTCAAAGCTGAGTAGCCTGGTCTCTGTATGAAATGGACATTTGCCTGTGGGCAGTCACTTGTACACATGGATGCTTTGGTGGTAGTGAAGCATGTTTTTTTGGCCACAAGTATCTGTTGGCAATAACTGTTTCCAAGATCTGACCCTTGGTCTGTGAGACGTAGTTTCCAATGCTTGCTATGAACAAGATGAGGGTCAATCACTATTCAAAGCATAACACAGCCACCTGCAAATGGACCCCTACCTGCACTGCATGGCCACACTCTTACTCTGAAGCCTTGAACCCAGAGCCCCAGCTCTAGTGTTGTGCAAACTGGATCACCAGATGCTTCCCAGCCCTCCCTCCTCTAGTGCCAGGGCATCATGAGGGTTGGCTCATAGTGCTATGGGATCTCCACAGGCTGGCAGGGCAGCCCCCATCACCACAGGACACAAGAGATGCCCCCAGGCTTCTGCCCAGGGACACCCCCCAGCAGCCCCAGCCCAGTCCTGCAGGAGAGGGGATGCTCACAGGGCCTGGCATGGGCCTGGCAGCAGTGAGAGGGTGAAAGAGTAAAGAGCTGCAAAAGGGCCTGACATAACCCCCTGGGAGCACACACAGCTTGGGGTTTTAATCTGAAACCCACATTTAATCTGAAATTAGAAGTGGGAATGAGGGATATAACCTTTTGTTCCTGTCGCTCTGCTTTCTTAGTTCTCAGCACACGGAAGGAAGAGATGAAGGAATTGTCAATGTATGAAGAAGAAAGATAAGCAGAAGGTCACAGGAATTTCCAAGATGTTAGGAAATTTTTTCTCTGTTGGGTCCAAACCCTCTTTTTTGGTATTTATTTATGTCTCCCCTACAGCCTGTAGAAAAATGGTTATTTCAGGAGGTAGTAATTTTAATTCTTCCATTTTGCAGGGGCACAAGAGGAAAAACTGGAAGGTGAGAAAATTTGTTTTGAGAGCTGATCCTGCTTTTTTGCACTACTATGATCCCACCAAGGTATGTGAGTGGGAAGTTACCATCCCCAGAAGTCCTTTTAGAGGCATAAACATTATAATAAAGATACAATTATGCTGTAAATGTTTGGTCACTCTGGGTTCCTCTATCCATATTCTGTACATAGACCTCTCTGGCCTTACCCTGGGAGGTTGTCCTTGTAGGATTTTGTATTGCTGGATCTTCTGTCCTTTCTCCCAGTGAGATTCCTTTTCCTTAGCTGAGCAGCAGCAGTCTTCTTGGATTGGTCTTTTGCTGTACCCTCACAGTCTGGAACCATGGTCCTGCAGGGTTTCTTCCTGGGTTGTAATCTTTCTGAGATCCCACCATTTGAGAATCATACTTTTACTGGGATTTTTTACATCCTTATTGCAGCACTGAATGGGTCTTCTCTAATGCCAAAGAATTTATAGGAATTTTTACTACTCAGTTTTAAACTTTCTAATGAAAAGTAGAATTTATGTTCATGAATATAATAATCAATATGAGCAACTCTGATACTTAGGGTACCACAAAGCCAAACAGGATTGTAAGAACAACATATATAGAAATGCTTTATGTGCCTTTTAAAGAGAATAGAAACAACATACCAGTGAAAAGAGCTTATGGAGCCAGTTCATTTTTTGTTTCCTGTTCCTTCATGGTCTTTTTTTTTTTTTTTCACTGCAACTTATCCTTGCAAGGCTATAAACTGAAACTGCAGAACCTGAAGGCAAGAAACAAGACTGCCAGCCAGCTAGGGAAAAGAGCCAGATTTTTCCCATACAGTCTCAGTGAAAAGCAGCAAGCTAAATACTTACAGAAATATATACAATTCAGTATGTTGTTATTGATAAAACATACATACATTTGAAGTGTGTCTACCCGTGTGCTTTTATCTGATCTACACCATGCCCAGCTACATCAGAGAAATGTCTGGGACTGAAAAAATATAGTAATGCATTTAACTCCATGTTCTAATTGATTTGTGTTGTGGCATAGATGTTTCATGCCTGGAAAAACTGGCATTACATCTCCAACTTCATAGAAGTAATGCACGTGCTCTGGGAAATGATGATATTTTCCAGCTATACCTTGCTTCCTTTTTCTTTGCAGGAAGATAACAAACCAGTAGGTGGATTCTCTCTTCGTGGCTGTCTTGTCTCAGCTCTGGAGGACAATGGAGTCCCAGCTGGTAAGCACAAGCCTCTAAACTTCCAAGTGTTTATATTTATGCCATAGCAATACAGTCTTTGGGTGTGGGTTTGTATGTATGGTTGCTTGTATGCACAAGTGGGATGACTCTCCATTTCCCTTTGCAAACAAGGGAAGAGGCATGTCACAAATCCCTGTTCTGCTGGGTTGTCCCCACCAAAGGGGACTTTCTTTTTTAGTGTTATTTGCACATATCTTGGGTGTTCTCTTTATATGGGCTTTTCTTAATCATATGACCTCTGAGACAGTCCTAGGACTGATTAATATTCCAGAGTTAACAGACAAATAGAAAACAGTTTATTTCTGGGTGTTGTTTAACTCCAAGTCTTGAGGCATCCTCTGATGCCATCCATTTCTGTGTCCTCTCAGCTTATGCAATTACCTTTTCCTTTCTGACCTGCTAGAACCCAAAATGTAGGGGAGACATAAAGACAGCAATAAAAAAACAGTTCTGCTGGAGCATAGGCTTAGCTCAGGGCACTTGTCTAGAACCTCAGCCTCACAGATAAGTGTTTCTGCTATTAAAGCAATTCATTTTGTGACAGTAAGCACAACGTGTAGATATCAAATACTGAACATCTTTCTAGAGAGAAGGTCTTAAAAAGCTTTGCTTTGGAGGCAGGGGGACATGGTGAACAATAGAGCTTCTTGCTAAGAGGAGCCTAGCTGTGGGCAGGTGAAAATCTAATCTACTGTGCAAACTGGTAGGGGTTCATCATTCATCATTCCAGTGTATAACACAAGTAATAGTCTCCACCTAAAGAGAGACCATTTTAGCTATGTCATAGAGTGCACAGTAATTCATACAGTCTATGTCAAGAATGTCTATACTATACTTTCATAGAATCACAGAATCAGCAAATGGTTTGGGTTGGAAGGGATCCCAAAGATCACTTACTTACAATCCCCCTGCCAGAGACAGGGTCAACTTCCACTTAAACTGTTTGCTCAAAGCCCTATCCAACCTGGCCTTGAACACTTCCAGGGGTTTTGAAGAGGGAAATAAAAAACACTAAAGCATTAGATATCCTATCCATAATAAAAAGGAAAGATTTGATTCCCTAATTCACAAAATGCAAATTCTTCCCTTCAAAGCTTTGCATCTGCCAGAAAGATATTCTCTGTGCACCCTCCTGATCTGTCTTTTTTTTTCTCTCTGCAGGAGTGAAGGGCAATGTGCAAGGCAACCTTTTCAAAATCATCACCAAAAATGACATTCATTATTACATCCAGGCCAGCTCCAAGGCAGAGCGAGTGCAGTGGATTGAGGCAATCAAACCATTGACATGAGTAATGTGGACTCCATGCCAAATGACAAACCACATTGACAACCAACCTAACAGTCTATTTTTATTATTTGAATCACCATAACACCTACCAGTTCCTGCCAGACCATGCAAACCAAATCATGTAGATCCAGAATAATTCCCCCACCTTGAATTTACCATCTAAGAGACCAAAAGAGGTGGATACAGACAAATGGGGCTTTATAAAGAAACAACAAGATATTCCAAGATGAAAGAAAAGGATCTTTTGTAAAAGTATTCAGTCTATGTCTGACAGATCCAGGTTGTGCTTTATCTTAAAGCAGAATTGTCTTGCTCCTTTCCCCTTTATAAAGGGGTTCATAAACTTAGTTAGTTAAGACTGAAACATGTAAGTCATGAAAGGTGCTGGTGTCTGAGACTGCCTTTCTTGGTATACCACATGAATCTTGTGCTAAGCCACAACCCAGCTGCCAGGATAATAGGTATTGCAAAACAAACAAGGGGTCTGTCTGTCCATCCATCTGCTCTACTATTTTGTTCTCTCTTAGACTGGAAAAGAACAAAGGATCTTGCTCTCCACCTTATAGGTTACTCCTATGCTGGTAATGTCCCCCATCAGAACAGGATCCTGAGTATCAAATCAGACCAGTGGAAGTTCCAGACAATTTCTGGTGCTGAATATATTGGGAGAAAGCCATAAAAGCAAGACTTTTCCTTCTGATTATTACTATAAGTCCATTTATGTTGGAGCACCATTTGGACAGAGAACTATAGTAGCAGTCCTCACTATTGCTTTTTCTATTTTAAGTAATTTTTTCCATTATTTGTCTACTAAACTTCTCTTTGATATCATTAAACATGTTAAAAAACCCAAACAAACCAGTGTATATGAATATCCTGTGCTTTTTAGATATGTGTTTTGTCTCAGAGGGCAGTTTGTGTATATAATACGAAAAAGAATGGTTTGATACACTGTGATTTTAAATTTAGATATAAAACTGAGACACCAGAAGGTAAAATGGAATGTAGGAAATTATTGAAACACCCAATCAGCCTGATGATACACTATTTTAATGAAATTCCTTGTTTTATCTGAGTACCTGTATCTGACAGCCAGATTCTGCAGAGCCTTCAAAAAGGCAGCATGCTCTGTATCTTCCCTGAAATTTGATAACCCTCTGTCCACAGATTCATTTCTGTAGAGCTGTTTTGTTCTCTGAGTTGTGTACTGAAAAGAACCAAAAGGCAGAATATGATATGTGTTAGTTTATTTATTAGAACAGCCATGTATTTAGGATTTTCCTCAAAAGCTACAGCAATGAAATAACAGCACAACACTTACATGCATTCAAATATTTAAGAGAGCTTGTAAAGAAGTTTGCCAGCAAAGGTGCAGTTTTAATTAGATGCAAGAACAGGAATGGGCAGTGCAGTTTCAGCTACAGATACCATTTCCTAGGGCTGGTCCAGAGAAGACTGTGAAATCCTCAGCTGTCAAAACCTTTCCATTCTGGAAAAGCTGCCTGGAAGAGACAAGGGTAAGGCAGGTAAGGCATTTATTGCTCTCTGCTGGGAAGCACAGACCGTTTTGTTCTGACCAAGCAGAGCTTCCAGGAAAAGCAATTCCCTCCTGATAAGGTGAGCCTTGCTGGGGGGCCCATCAGACTCCCTTATTCATTTATAAGAAAATCTCCTGCATCTCTTTTCTCAGACCCATGACCTGCATAATGCCCAGTTCTAGTCACAAGGCTAGCAACAGGCACCCACCACAGAGGACTGAGCTCTGCCACTTGGCAGAGGGGGTAAGGAGCCATAAGGATGTGAGATACTGCATAACATCATCAATCTTGCAGTTTGGGAGGCCAGAAGTGTATCTCAGCAAAGGCTTTGAGATTTATCCAGACCAGCCATAGCTCTGCAATCACTATGAGTATGTAGGTGGAATAAAAAAGTATATATCAAACACATGAGTGAATTAAAAAGATACAGTTCCCACTCTCCAGAATCAGCCAGGGGAAAAAGACAAAACATGTCTGAGACAAGAGAAAGTACATTTTCCTCTGTCCTCTGGTGACATGGTGGTCTCCTTTTTTTCAAGCCACTTTGGTAAGCTTGATGTCCCCTGAGATCCGCAAAGCTTTCACCAAGTTCAGAGGCTGAATGCGGTGAGTGAAGTCACAGAGCTGCCTTCCATCAAGCAAGACCCTTATTTGCTGATGTTCACATAAGAGCTCCATCTGCAGTGGAAAAGGACAGGGAAGGGTGTTAGAGATCAGCAGCAGGGTTGATTTCAACAGCATGGACTTAGAACTAAATGTTATGAGGATAGCGAAGCACAAAGTCTACCAGTTCTTCTGAAATGGCCCTAATAAATAACCTACCCTCTTCTGAGATGATACTCCAAAGCTCCAGTGTATACTCTCACTATGATTAGAGAAAGGCGTGTATCTTTCCCATCAGGGCTTGAACTGCTGCTGTCTGTGCCATACTAGATTAGTTCACCTGCCAGTGTCAGTGGCTGGCTGTTTGTGGTCCTATACATAGCCTTCAGCTTTTCTCCCCTCCTTTTCTCTACCCTATTCATAGTACCTGAAAAATTACCTTGAACGTGTCACCTGCTGTAAATGGAAAGTAGGGAATTGTCTTCTCTTCTCTTCCCCATTTCCCAGCAATTCGGGCATTTCGGGTTATGGATTTCTCACTGAAGTTAACTGTAAATAACAGCCCAACATCTTTGTTGGCATCCACTGGATCACAGAGCAGAGTCACTGAAAAGCTGAAAAAAATCTATTAAATGGCTGGAACTTTCAGAAATGTGAATGACATAGTGAACATGGCAGATGCTTATAGAGACTAGAGAAAGCTGTTGGCTTCATGTCAGACACAGGACTTCTACAGGCTTAGAAGCTGGAGAAAGGGATGAGACCTGGCTGGTCTTTGTTTCCTCTCCCAGTGTCCAGTAGAATGCTAGTGATTTCTGATGTTGTTTTCCTCTGTCTTGACTGAAATCAAACCCTTCAACATGTACTCATTTGTGTCCTAAAAGAGGTTATGGCATACTCTTCACCAGTGGAAGCAGTGGAGTTGATAGCTGGAGATGCAAAAAAGTGTAATGGTGAGCATAGTTGCTGTTATCCAGACAAAAGACAGCAATGAGCCTCTACCTCCTGTGCTTGTGTTTAAAAACCAAAACTGGTTTTTAAATGGTGTTGATTCCAACCTCCCACAGACAACCAAGATTCAGGCTGAGAATTGCACCTCTTTATGGAGGAGAAATGCCACTTGTGTGTTCCCTCCAGTTCACATTAGATAAGGGCAAGGCATAGAAAATCTTGTCAGGGCAGTCAGAAAGGCTGAACAGTGAACTCCTCCCTGACCTTTTAGCGCAGGAAAATTAAATAAGGCCATAAATTGTTAATCTGTTTGACTTTCTTCCTTCAAAGAGCACATACCTCTAAGAAAGTGTCAGAATTTAGATGACAGGTAGGAGCATGTATAACAGGGTGAAGCCCACAGCAGTCCCTTCACTTACCTCTTGGGTTTGGAGTGTACCATGCCCATGACTGTGAGTTTCATGGTTGGTCTCAGGCCACCTTTAATTTCACCAACATACTGCTCCACCTGCAGGGAACAGTGAAAATGGCTGCAGTGGGTCATGCTGTGGGTAAACCAGCTTTAACAGCAGCTTTGATCACCTGATATAACTCGAGTTTATTTTTATATGTACAAAATAACTTTAAAGTATTTCCAGCTCAAAGTACTTCCTGCACTCTAATGGCACAATAAATCTGGTGACAGCACTCCAGTTGCTCTGGTCACAGCAGATGAGAAGATTTGTGGCAGCATGATGGGTGGCGCAGGCTCTGCTTGAACCTACTCTGTCCTGCCACCTCAAATTTGCTACCAGATTTTGGTGGGCTAACTTGGCACCATCAGGCCAGGCAGCCTCTGTCCTCCACTGTAAAGGCAGCGTAGATGCTGCCCTGCCACTGCGTGTTGACCACATCCTCACAGGCAACCCTAGTCCTTTTGTGACAGTGACTTTGAAAAGTCACTATTTTTCAGAGGCAAAAAAATGGCTTCTTGGTGGATCTACTTTTGTCCTGTTCACAGAGACCTTTAGTTGCAAGCTGCACCAAAGATCTGAGCTACATTTGCTTTTTCCAAGCAATGGTCTAACAGCTTTGATGGTCAGTGGAGGAACTAATACAGGCCGTAGCTGAAATATTAAAGAGAGAGACCATGGAAACAACTGATAGAGATGTTTTGAGACTTCATTTTCAGAAATGGCTTTAAAATGTAAATGTCAGAATACTACACTGCAGCATGTAATCACTCTCTGTGCAGATTCACGTAGAAAGAAGCTGCTATAAAACACTCAATGTTATTAGCAACTTGCGTAACACTGATAAAATTCCAAGGCAATGCACAACAGACTCTGTTTGAGATAAAAAGAGCTTTATCGTTCCAGTGTTCCAAGGTAAAATTGCAGTTTTGCTAGAAGACCTGCACAATATATGCACACAAATTCAAGGTAAAAAATGTTTTGCTTGTACCTCGTTTCCTAATTTTATTATACTAGTTGTATCTTCTACTAAGATGACCTTATACAATTTATTTTCCCACTTTGATATTCACATCTAGCTACCTTTAGAACTTCACAGATATATTAATGAACCTCTAACTTCTAACAAGGTAAATATTGGAAGAATAATTTTAAAATTTACCTTCAAAAATGACAGCAGTACTATTAACTGTTAATGATGTAAATTTACTCTTGCAGAAGTGTACGGGTGACTCCAGCAAGTATGTTTCTAACTTTGTAACAAAAGAAATGCATCGAGCACTTGATATGTCTTATATAAGGAAACTACTTCTCAAGTAAAGAATCTGACTCTAGGGAGATACTTTTAACTGGATAAAGCAATTAGAAAGTGGGTAATAAGCATTAAAGATCTCAGGATAAATTAAGTTCATGCTCATACAAGTCTCATGTCCCACTAAAGCTTCATCCTCGCCCAGAGACAAGATACAAAATACTACCCAAAACTGAAAGTGCGCATTGAGAAATTGTCTGTGCAGGCAGAGGTGCACCATAAGTACCATCACGAAAGGGTATCATGACTGAACCCAACAAATGACGACCGCGTGGTCCCAACAGGTACAGCTCACCCAGCACGGCTGGAGAAAATTCGGCGGCGTGGCTGCGCACACACCGTTTGTCTGTGGGCACCTGGGAAACCGGAGAGGTGAGAAACACTCCGGAGGCTGTGGGAAGCCATGGGACAAACTCCTGCAAGCTTCTTGCAGAGTTTATTGGTGGCTCTCAGCATATGCACGTGGGCACAGCTCCCATCCCGTATTTTCCATTCAGGAGCCCTGGGGACTGACTTGGTCACTTACTTTGGCACCCCTCTCCTCTGTCATCACCGCTCTCCCTCTTACACTTGCCTCGCCGCTGCAGTCCCCGGAGGAGTTTTTGTTTTGTGTGGCAGGACAAAAGCAAACAAAAAGCCCGGAATAAAGGGAGGATGTTGATGGGGGGGCTCTTATCTCAGCCAAACACTGGCTGGACACCACCCAGCGCAGCAGCTGAGTCACGGCGCTCCGCGCCTCGTCCCTCCGGGGACGCCCACGGGTAACGCGGTGGGAGGGCAGGGGCCGCCCGGTGCCCCCGCTGGGCCTGGAGCTGCGCCTACGCATTTCTGTACAAGTATGGAAAATGCCGGGTGCGTGTGCATAACATACTCCTAAGGTACTCTGTACTACATACACATACTTGTATATGTAATGCATACAACCCCCGCATCATTTATTTATTGATACCAACTCTCTCCTCTCTCAAATGCATACGTGTCGGTCTGTATACTCTATATATACACCTATATATACTGTATACACTGTAGATGTGTGTATATATATATATTTGTATAGATATATAGGGGTGTGTGTATGTATACATATATATACTAGGTACATGTGTAGCAGAATGAAGTATATGCACAGGGTTATGCGGCCATACAGGAGGTACATACACTCCCACCCACTTATGTACCCCTGTACGGGTGTATGGAGGAGTATTTACGTGTACATACGCACCCACAGCCACCCAAGGCACCGCCCGCGCCTCAGGCGCCCCTCGCCCCATCACGGACTCCCGCCTCCACACAGGGGGCGGAGCTTCGGNGCCCACGGGTAACGCGGTGGGAGGGCAGGGGCCGCCCGGTGCCCCCGCTGGGCCTGGAGCTGCGCCTACGCATTTCTGTACAAGTATGGAAAATGCCGGGTGCGTGTGCATAACATACTCCTAAGGTACTCTGTACTACATACACATACTTGTATATGTAATGCATACAACCCCCGCATCATTTATTTATTGATACCAACTCTCTCCTCTCTCAAATGCATACGTGTCGGTCTGTATACTCTATATATACACCTATATATACTGTATACACTGTAGATGTGTGTATATATATATTTGTATAGATGTATAGGGGTGTGTGTATGTATACATATATACACTAGGTACATGTGTAGCAGAATGAAGTATATGTACAGGGTTATGCAGCCATACAGGAGGTACATACACTCCCACACACTTATGTACCCCCGTACGGGTGTATGGAGGTGTATTTACGTGTACACACGCACCCACAGCCACCCAAGGCACCGCCCGCGCCTCAGGCGCCCCTCGCCCCATCACGGACTCCCGCCTCCACACAGGGGGCGGAGCTTCGGGCGACAGCCAATCAAAGCCTCTCAAGGCGCGAGCAAGGGGAGGGGCTGGCACGAGGGACGGGGAGGGGGCGTGGCCAGCGGGGCGGGGCTTGCGCTGGCCGGGCCCCGGCGGCGGCGTCAGGCGCCCCAAACAAAGNCGGGGCCGGGGCGGTGCTGGAGAGCCCAGCGCCGCCGGGGCCGCGCCCTGCCCCGCCGGGGAGCGCGGCAGCGCCTTCGTGTGTGTCACCGCGTCCCGGGCCATCCGCTCGGCCTGGGAAGATGCATTCTTTAGGGAACGAAGAAGCGGACTCTCTGGAGCGTCTCTTCGGGTTTTTCTGTGAGTGCGTACGGCGTGGGCACTGGGAGCTGGCACAGGCCTGCGTGCCCCAGCTGAGCCAGTGGCACGGGGACGGCCCCGGGAAGGTGGAGGCAATTCTGCAGGCTCTGGTAGCTTGTCCCGTGGGGGTAAGGTAAGTGTGGTACTGCTCTGGTTCGGTAGACTTGAATGTGAAATAGGGAGGAGCAGCTAGCTTAGTATTGGCTGTGGGAGACAGGTAGAATCAGAGAAGTCGCACTTCAGTGCTTGTGTCTTGTGATGCTGTTGTCTGAACTTTGATGTCTTATCACTGACCAGGAATGTGGCGGGCTGGCCATGCCGTCGGGATAACGAGTTCATTTACGTGGCTGACATGGTGATTGATACAAGCTTAAAACTACTTGGTAGCATTTCAGAACTGATTTTATTAGGTATTACTGAAGGAAAAGGACCAGCTCTTGAAATTACATTTCTTTGACACTGAGCTTCGGTTAATTTAGAAATGGAACCATCAAAATCAGTAGTGTAGTTATTTAAAGTGTCATCTTGTTTTCCAACTGTTGAAAAATCTCTTAATTTCTAACACTGCAATTCTTTAAAGTTCGAATTATGCTGTTGATTTCTTGTTTCTCTCACACTATATTTTGGAATGGCATAGGTTTTACTCAATCCCAGTTACTTTTTCTCTCTCACTTTTTATTTTTTCAGTCAGGCATATATGAAAGGTGACTTTCTAGTGCTTTAGGGAACATTGTTATTCCCCATCTAATCAGATGATCACACTTCTTCACATTAAAGTTTGTGTAACGTTTCAGTCAAGGTTTGAAGAAACAATTTACACTGACAGCAGCTGAAGGAGTCTGCAGGAAGGTGTGCTTGTTGTTAGATGAATATAGCTAAAAGCCACGTGAGACATCATAATTTTCAATCTTGTTCTTTAATAGCTGGGCTATCACATTTAAAGGCTTTAGTTAGAAGGGCTGAGATGTTTTAAAGGACAGGAAACTGTATTGTGCTTTCTTCTTTTCCTGGTCTCTTTGACAGGACTGAATATGTTCCTAACTGTGTAAGCTTTGGGCTATTAAGTTCTGGAGCATGTGAAATGCTGATGGAAATTAGATGGATTCCTTGTTTAGTTTGTACATTGCTTCTCTTTTGATTTGGATATAAAGCTGCATTTGGGCTGCTGTGACCTAAAACTTTGTTTCATTTTTTTGGTAGAAATAGGCAGAACAGGAAATAGCAGTGTTTGGCAAGTGGTCACATTTCAACAAAATCTGCTGAAGTGCTCAAAGAGAGCTGTACAGACTGAACTTTGGACCAGAACTAGATTTCTTTGTTTTGAGGAACTATGCCAGTAGTATTTGGCCAATCTAAAAACAGTTATTTGCACAGCAGAAATCACTGACTTGATGTGCAAGAACACCAATATTCTAGTTTCTCTGCCTTTTTTTCCTTTGTCTTTGGCTACTTATTTGTCTTTGTTTTTATCTTATTCAAAGAAATATAGAATCAAAATGACCTCTGACAGTGTTTTCCTGGATCTTGGAGACAACCTGGTGTAATCCACTGTATATGCTTCTTGCTTTTGTAGATGGGGACAGAATTCTAGCCCATGGAAAACTGCATGGCTTTGGCTTCTTGTGCTGGAAAAATGGCTTGCCAGCAATCAGGTACAGAAACATCTTGATAACTTCCAAATGCACTTTATAGCTCTGACTTCCAAGTGTGGAATGTCTCCCTAGTTGTTTATTTAAATGTGGGCTTTCCCACATTTCATGGAATTAAGTTCTCAAGGTATCTGGAGACATGCTCTGCTTTTGCATTTAACAAATTTATCAAGAAAGAAGTGTAGTATTCACACTGAGGAGAAAAACTAGGGTTTTTAAAAAGATATTAGAAGTTAACATTTTAGCTTTTCACATTCATATAAATTAAAATCATGAATGTATCAACTTCTGCATTTGTGTCACACCTCTCTTGCATTAAAGATGAAATAGCTCAGGCATCAGACAGTTCTTTATAAGCTTTAGATGGTGAGGGATGTGCATACTTCTTTTTAAAAGTCATTTATCCTTGGCTTATCCTTGGACTAGCATTTTTTCTTTACATTCTGAGGAATCAATGGTTTTGTGATTCTTGACGAGGTCTGTTTCCAAATGTATGGATAAATAAAATCAACTGGTGTGAGAGCAGATCCTGACTGGAATAGCTTTTAACTGAGGATTAGATTACTTCAGAGAGATATTTCAGTCTGCCTCGGAGTGTTCATGAAATACCTATGATGATGTTTATATGCTAATGTAAATAAAAGTTTTATTGACTAATGTATTTTCCATTCTTACCTGGCTTCAGAAAACTGTTCCAGTTGCTCTTCAGAGAGAAACTGAGTTTTTATTGTTCTTGGAAGAACTACAGAAAGATGTCTCTGAGGAAGTCCTAAAGGTGAGCTACTTCTATGCCCTATTTCTCCTTGTTCTTCAGTATGCCCAGCTTCATCAGATCAAAGTTAATGCTTCCTGCTAACTGCCTGAGATGTTAATGTGTTATTAATCTTCTGGGTAACTGAGAGAGAGTGTAATTCAGATCCCTTTGTGGAGTTAATCCAATGTGCCTGCAAGTGATTTCTCTGGCTAGAGTGGAGGCTGCAGGCAGGCAAGGAACAGGTTTTTCTACGTGCCATTTCTAACACACGTCAGTCCTGACTGCAGCTGCTTGCCACAGTCTTCAATCCATAGACACCTGTGCTAATCATAAACCTACAGCCTGCTGAGAGCCACAATAAACCATCATCAGTAAGCACATTTTAAATTTGTGTATATTTTCCTTTTCTTTCTTTGGAGAGCTTAATTTTCATCTCCTATGCACTCCTTTTCCCCCTTTCTGGAAGTTTTTTGATTCTCTACTATTACTACTGACATTGCCTAGGGGTTGGTATGACATGTGTTCTGAGGTCCAGGATGCATTTACCGTTATTAATTAAAAGATGCATGTTGATTTATTTGAGAAGTATGTGGAAATATGCAAAGATGGATTTATATCAAAAGCAAGTATAGAGCAGAATATCAGGAAAGTTACTAACTGTAGCACTGTCCTAATTTGATGTTAGTTACAACAGATTCAGGTCTGACATGGTGTGTGAAATGTCATAAGATGTTGCTTCTAGTCCAATAGATTCTAACTTCTTAAAGATACTCTTTTTCGATTTGTCTATTTTTTAAGAGGAAAATGAAAACTTACTAGATTCAGGAGCTACTTCAGGTTAGGAAAAGTTGTTCAGTATTTCACTAAGGATACAGAATTAGCAAGGTAAACTTGAATGTTGATTAAAATAAATCTGCTTGAAGTCTGTTAATGAATAATGAAGTCTATGTTACCACCTCATCTCCAAAGTCATGAATGGTTCTGCCGTTGTCCACTCTGTCCACCAGTGTTGCACAGAAACATGAGATTCAAAAATCTCATATCTTTATCACAATTTCTGTCTGAGGCATGTTGGTAGATTGAGTTACATTTTGATCCAGCAAGCAGCATAAAAAAAAAGGGTATTGTGGACTGGCTTTCTGTTCTCATTCTTGGTGCACACCAACCACCTGTCCCCTATGTAATCTCTGAGGTGTCTCTTTGAGCCAAGGGCAGCCCTCACATCATTCCAAGAGTGCTAGAAGTGCTGCTTGAGTGCTATTCACCTGGCTTGTTCCTCACCTTCCCAACTCTTATTGGGTGGGCTAATTGGGATTTTATGTTTGTTGTTTTCCCCTTCCCAGTACTGAAGTTGTAGATTTGCTTCTGATAGGTAGAAAAACTATTGTTGCTTAAAAAAAGTCTGTGAGATGGCTTCTGAATCTGTTGACCAGTTTTAATCAGATTTGGAAAATTGATGAGGATGATATAGTTGGTAGATAGATGGTAAAAAATTAAAAAATCCTCCACTAATCGTTATGGTCTCAGTGACCTATGAACACAGTTACATTACAGTACAGTTACCTTAGGGTATTACTTAGAGGTAGAATATGGGGGTGCTTCAGCCATCCCATAGGGACTGCTGTGGTTCCTTGCTTGTACATGGTCCTTATAGTGTACTTGTGTTTTACAGGATTCTTTGTATTTTGTTACATA
This sequence comes from Polioptila caerulea, assembly GCA_013397295.1. NCBI lineage: Eukaryota > Metazoa > Chordata > Aves > Passeriformes > Certhiidae > Polioptila > Polioptila caerulea. The sequence continues at coordinate 145,906 of VYXF01002162.1, read as the reverse complement.
TTCAGGCATATCCACTCTTCTAGGAAAGATATTGGACAAGGTGGACCATTATTAAAGGATTTTCTAGGTAGTATGGTGCTTCCAAATTGATTTAGCTGCTTGCTTTCAAGTTTCTTCTATTTTTTTAAATAATCCATTTCATATATTAATGTAGTCTAAAAGGCTTATTACTCTTTTATGATTTCCTTACCAGGAGCTGTTTGAAGCATTTGAGTGTGCACAGAACAAGCACATCCCAGACAGCAGAAGAAGAGACGACTGTTCTCACGGATTCAGTTCGGATGTTGTTTCAGCTCTCCGGAAGCTTTTGCTGCGGGCTCCCCAGAGGGCAAAAGCCCTGCTGGAGTTCTTCCAGGGGGAACAAGGCACACACAGCTCCTCACTCCAGCAATATCGCTCTCTACAAAACATCTTTGTTGAGTTTCTTTGCGACTCCTTGAAATCTCTTCAGAGGCTTCAGAGCAATTCTGAGCTTTCAGCTGAACTAGATCAAAGAGAACTGGTAGATACCATTTATGCTGCTCTCAGTATAGTGACTTTTGAGGTGGAGGATCAAGCAGATGAAATAAAGCACTTATTCAGGGAGCTCTTGGATGTGTGCTGGGCTGAGGGGAGCCCACTGAGGGAAGAGAAGCTACTGAACTGTATGCTGAGGAAACAGAGCCATGGCCTGCTAAGTCTCTATAGCAGTGTCCTCATAGAAAGAACAAGAGAAAAGTTTATGTTGTCGAAGTCAATACAAAAAGGTTTGTTTCACTTTTTGCTTTGTTCTAATCCATTTAACAAAATTGTTCAGGCATTAAACATACAAGTAGTCAAGAAGTCAGGCAATGCTTTTGTTAAGGTGCCTTAACAAACCATGAAGTCTTTAGAAAGATGATGCTAAAACAATCCTTAAAGCAAGGAATTGGTGTAGGAACAATGGTTGTCTCCCCTACATTTCTGCAGTCTGTGCTGTGTTTTGTGATCACTTCCTTTACCACACCTTGTTGTGCTCTATTTTAATCTGCTCATCATTTCTCTTGATGAAAGTCTTGCTTGTTACTAGAAGTTTGATACTCCATATGTATACAGTTTTTATTTGTTCACCTCCAACTCAGGGTCATCTGTGTTGGAGTATGTTCTATTTCTGGATGGTAACAGTTCAGTTACCTCAGTAATCCCAAAATGTTCAAACCCCTTAATACTGTAAAAGAAAACTTGTGAAAGTGGAAGGAGCTGTGGAGAAGGGTGATACCCCACAGGAGAGAAGATGCGCTTTGATTACCTGATCACTTACCAGAGCCCAGCTCTTGGTTTTGTACCAACCATCACTTCACAGCCTCATAGGTCTAGCTCCCTATGACCAGTACATTTAATTGTAACTTGATGATCCTGATGAGTCCCTTCCAGTTCAGCTTATTCTGTGATTCTGTGAGCATCTCAGCTGAAGCTGAATGACAAGTGATGCCCATGACCTTGTCAGTAAAGTGGCAAGGAGGGAAAAGCTAGAATGCCTACCCTCTTTTGCTCACCTCTGTTCAGTGAGGTGTAAGTCAGTGGGGCTTCAATCTCACTGGGAGTAGTTTGGGTCTCACTTTGCACAGATCTGAGAAGTTCCAGTGCTGGACAAGTCTTTGCTAAGGCCCTACAAAGTTTCACAGTGTCTTGAGCACAAGTGAGAATTCATGCAGATCACAGATAAGGGTCTGCATGGCTAAAGAAATTCAGGCAGTATGACCTGAGCTGGTGCAAACAACCTGTGTGCTGAGCAGGCTTTTGCTATGTTAATGATTGTCGGTACAGTTTTTCTGGTTTTCTATCTGACCTCCATCAAATTTCTTTGCTTGGTCTTCCTGTTACCCAGTAACAATATTGAAGAGTCTTAGCTAGTAACATATAACAGCTGGTTAGTGCTTGAGGAAATATTGAGTGTTTCTCAGTTTAAAATAATAGCGATTATGCTTCTCTCAAAGGTACCCCTCTCTGCTGGAAGGTAATCTTGTTGTAATGTTTTTAGGTTCATCTGAGCAGCTAGATACAGAGCGAACTGTGATGAGTTTGTTCTCAGATCCCAAAGAAGCTCCTTCTTGGAAGACAGCCTATTTCTACTGCTTGAGCAGCAGCAAGCACTTTCTGGAACAGATTCTGGTACAGCCATAAAATCATTAATAGGGAGACCCAATGGAGGCTAAAGTCAGTCCCTGTGTTGAACATATCTCGGTGGTGCACGGAAGCATTTCGTATTCAAATGGTGTTTGCCAGGGGTGATGACTGATAGGAACAAGGAGGTAACAGTGATAACTCCCCTACTTGCAGCAGTGCAATGAACATAAAACTGCTGGTGAGATTTTTGGAAAAGCTCATCTGTGTGCAGACTGAAGATTAAATCTTTAGGGTTTAAGAAGTCTTATTTTCTGCTTGTAGTTTTGTTGGATACACTATTTACCTCTTGACCTTGAACTTGTTGCTTTCTGGTGCTAGTAGACTTGGGGCACTCTAAAATTTATGGTGAAAATAGTCTTCCATGTACCTACATTTTTATGTAGGTATGTAGATAGAAGAAAAAATACAAGGCAGGTAGTCACTGTTAAAGTGTGAGGTTTTAAGGTTGAGCATATTTTGACTTTTGTGTAATGTGCTTGTAGAAGTCTTTTACACAATGTCCTTGGCAGAGATGTAATCAATAGAAGGAATGCCAAGATAATGTAGAGTGGAATGTGAGTTGCCTCTGCAGTAAGCATTCAAAATGGTGGTTTTTTTCCTCAAGACATCTTTACTGTTGAATATCCTGAATATATATGGCTTGGACAATATCAGTTTATCCGGAAGTTCCGGATGCAGAACTTTACTATTTTAGTGAAGCTGATGTTGAAATGGCTACTTGCTTACATAGTCTGCCAGGCATTATGGGTCTCCACATTTTGGAAAAATGAGTACTTCTTCCATTTATTTTCTAGGTGACTGCATTAGCTTTACTAAAAAGAGAAGACTACTCGGGCCTGAAGAGCTTGTTGAGGAGAGAATTCAACCCCCTTAGCCGCCTCTTGGTGTTGTTAGGATGGACTCACTGTCAAAGCTTGGAATCAGCAAAAGCATTGCTATGGACTCTACACAAAACTCAGGTAAATTAGCAGAAAGCAAGTGGCAGTATCTCAGTCTGAGTCCAGATAATGTAATTTGTTTGCAAAAACAAGTGAAACCAGGGAGTTTACAGTGAGAAGGTCAATCTTCCTCAAAACAGAATTTAAAATCTAAGATATTACAGTTGTATGTAGGTAACATTATGGGACACTTGCCTTTCCTCTTTTTCTTGGCTGTGAAGGGAGTATGACTGCAGAAGAGACTCGGAAGGTTTCTCTTGGATTAACTCATAAACAGCCTCTGCTGTTAACACAAGAGAAAAGACAGAAATGGTTGTTGATTTGTTTTGGAAAGAGTTGGGGCATCTTTCTTTCATGCAGTTTCCTCCACTGAGTCATCCCTGGGTAGTGACTAATTCAGGCCTGAGTTTAACAGCAGGGTAGCTTGGAAATTCCCCATACTCATTCTCAAAGCAAAATTATAAATGGCAAGAGTCTTGAGTGAAAGATCCACCGTGTTGGGAGGCAGTGTTCATCTGTACAAATGAGACAGGGTTCCAGCTCTGAAGGTGTAGTTGCACTTCAGATGATGCCTGCTGGCTGGCTTAGATGTTAGAGGTGGGGTAGACAAGAAGCCTTGTTCTGCTGGGTCACAGTGCAGACCTAAGGGAGTTATTGTCTGTTCATAATACACCAAAAGTCTATTCAGTAGCTTGTGCAAAGTTGAACTCTTAGATCTGATTTTACCAGGCAGTCATCTGTAGTAGAAAGGCTTGTGGGAAAGGAGAACAACCATCAGTTCCCCAGTATGTCATCTTTCATACATGATTTACATGATTAGTTCTAGCGATTAGCTTTAGACTGTTACTAAGAAGCATTAATTTGCATTTTATAAGCTACTCTTAAAAAGAGATGTAGCCACCTCTCCAAAGTCTGTAGTGTCAAGGGAGGCTGACTGACTTTTTTGTTCTGTTGGAATAGCCCTCCTTTGATGGCTTTGTAATAAATCTGTCAATTTTCTGTATTTGAAATTTATTATCTAGGTAAAGAAGTCTTGCAAACATGCGTGTGTGACACAAGCTTGGTTCTGCTGTCTGGCTGGGGGATTTGTTGTAAAGAGATTCTTTTATTTGTCTTTCTGTTTAGGATCTGTGCAATGATTCAATATTGAAAGATTTTTGTGATGGGCTGTGGGCTCATGTGGAAGTTCTTGAATGGTGTGTGAAGCAAAACAGGTAAAATGATCAGAAGGACTTTTTCCAAACTGTGTTGCCAAATCTACCTGTTAAGTCAGCTTATGCATGCAAATAGAGAAGGTATTGTTTTCTTGCCTAATCATCTAATAGTGACTGTAAATACAAGCTCTCAAAATTTCTCGTGGGCTGCAATTATGCTCTGTTTTTCTTTTGAATTGCAGTAGTTTGCTTCAGTCAGAATTAGAGTGGGAGTGACATCTTTGAACGTGGCTGAGACTTAAATCTGTGCCACTTCTTTGTTCTCTCTTGCAGTATTACTGTCCCAAGGAAGGTTCTGTTGCAACACTTGCACAGTCTGGATTGCCACACTGCAGTGTATTCTCTGCATCATCTCACCAATCTGCCGGCACTGAATGAAGATGATGTTATTGAGCTTCTTCAAAAAGTTCCTGCTAGAGACCAGCAGATGCAGGGTAAATGTGTAGGGTTGTGAGAACACAGAAAACTCACAATCATTGAGTATGTATGTTCAGTACTTCTGCCAGGATTTGTTCTCTTGACCTGCTTCTGTAATTGTGGAAGATATCAGTTATCAGCTGTTTTGTGAAAGAAACCATGTAGACAGCATGTAGAAATTATTTTAGAAACCTTTTGGGGAGTAAATTGCCTTTCAAGAAGGTGTTGTGAGATCTCCTTGATCTCATAAGGACAGATCTCTGAAAGAGCTTTTTCAAGATGGGAGCAAGACTTTACACATGCTCATGATATATGCTGCTCATTGTAACTTCTGTATTATGTAATACCTTTAGTTTGAAAAGGAAGTGTATGGTTTGTATTTCAGTGCACTTCTAATTGAAAATCAAAGAGCAAAACCAGATGAAATTGACAATATCTTGTACTACAACATCTTCATTTTTGAAAGAGATAAAAAGTGGGGGGCTTTAGTTCTAATATTAATTGTTACCAAATTTAAATTAGTATTTAAATCAGTTAGACTTAGCTATAGCCTGTGTTTATATCACTCCTGCCTCACTTCTCTCATCTTCACATGTTCCTGTTGGGTACCTAAAATACCTGCAACTGCTAAACACATCACTTACAAGTGACTCTCTTTGGACATTCTTGATTGCAGCCTGTGTTCAGGTTCAACTGCTGCAATTTTAAAGCTGCTTTCTGATAGGGCCTCTTAATAGTGATACAGAAGCTCTGCTTTCCTGTATGTTCTACAACCTAAGAAGCCACAGTATTTCTTTTCTAAATATTTCTTTAATGTTTGTGAATTTGGACATGTGTAATTTCAACCTGAGTTGCATGGAGAGCTCTCAATGATGGATCTTGCTCAGATTTTTCCAGATTACCTAGTGGGAAGCTGGTTTCTCTCCTTCCATATCATGCTGTTGTGATGTTGGTTTCTATTCTTACTTTTAGAGGCTTTGGTGTTAAAATTATCATGACACTTGTCTTGAATAATCTTAAAAGATGTAGGAATTCAGACTCTATATAGATCCTTATTTTCAATGTCTTGCTTTCTGAAATTGTTTTGTTGTTTCTGGTGTTGTGAGGTTTTTAAATCAGTTCTTACATTTTAATTATTTTCTGCTTAAATTCTGTCAAAGCCTTTCAAAACCAGGAAGAGGCAGTCCCATCATATCTTCTGGGAGCTGCATGGCTGTAGCAAAAGAACTCTGGCTGTGATTTCTCTTCTTTTTTTTTTCATGTCACAATAATTTATGGAAATAATTAATGGAAGACAAGTCCTCCTTCTCCTTTCAATCCAGTAATTATTGCAGAACTCAGATAATTTTATAAACACAGTTTAATAGAATTTCCTTTAAAAATAATCTATTTTGAGCCTTAAAGGGAAGAGAGGAGTCCTAAACTTTTGTTTTGTCAGATGTAGCAGTGTTAACAGGCCTTTCCCTCCCATCACCCCACATGCTTCCCCCTTTTCCCCTTCTTTTTAGTACACATCTGTCAGCTGCAGAAGTGAAACCAGAGTAGTGGTAGTGGTAAACACTTGAGTTCAGGCTGTGCATAGCACTGGTTTTGATCAGTCATGGTGAGCAGCAATTTGCTCATGAGTTACAGTATTCAAGAAGAAGGTGGTAGTATTTCTGGCATAGGAAAAACAGTGCTATGAGTTAAAGGATTGTTCTTCACTATTGGTACAAGTAAAAGGATTGATTCAGATACAGGTGCTGACACAGACTCACTGCATCCAGGTTTATCCACACGTGAGGCAAAAGTGTATGAGACTTACTTTTGATTACCAGTATCTGTCTTACAGTGTCTCCAGGTAACTATTTCTCTTTTCCAGAGCATTGTTTATCAATTCTCTGGCTTTACCTGCCTGAAGTCCTCTTAAGACAGTGGTATTGAGAGCTCTTTGGTTGTTTACATGTTAGTATAAAGTTTCTGGGCAACAGTAGAGTTTCAATGGCCATGTGGGTTCTGCAGAGGATTCATACTTGGATGTCTTCTCAGTTCTGTCTGCTGTCTATGTTATGTTTTCCATCACTGTCACTGTTTAGAATGACAGTGATAAGGAATAACTATTTCCAACTGTTTGTACTCTCAGTTCTTTTGCTTTGGCTGCTCTGTAGTTTTCAGAAGAGTTCAGACTAGTGCTTTGCTTTGCAGTTGTGCACAAACTTAGTGTAGGACAGTGCTGACACAGTTTTTAGGTTAGGTAATTCTGTTCAGTTCCAGAATTTGGACGGAGACATTGTCACTACATCATGCTTTGTTTTAAAAGAATAACTTGGCTAATACTTTGTCTTCATGACAACAGGTAGAGGGGCAATCTAACTTGTATAAGAATACAGGACAGTGGATTCCAAACACTGATTTAACACTGTGTGTGGTTTTCAGGCCTTTTTTTTTCTTTCTTTGTTGTGTTAACCTTTTTACAGTAGATGGATAATTCCAGCATAACAGAATATATGACACTATATTGTTCCTGGGTGAAGGGGATGATGATATGATTTTTACAATTTGCAGCTCTCCTGTTCTGTTGTACTAAGAAGGGATCATGTCTCTGACATGTGGTACCTTTCCTCAAAAAAAACCCAAAGTGGAGGAGAAGTTGGTACAGTACTTCTCTAATTTGCCTTCATCATAAATGTGTGCAGGAAACTGTGGGACTGTTTTCATCAGTTGCAGATTGTATTTGATCTATTGTGTCAGCCACTGTGAATCAACCATGATACCTATTTATTAGTACAAATCTGAAGAGGTGCTGGTATTTAGAATATTCTTACATAGCCTGTCTACTGTGTTTCCCTACTCATCTACTGTGTACTATAACACAGAATTCTAAGATGCTGAAATGGAGCAGGATTTGCCCCTCTGTTGTAAATGCAGCAGTACAGCTCAACCACACAGTGCTAATGAGAGTCATTGTGAAGGAATTTGGTCATTCTGTGCTATAGCCAGGCCTGTTATACAGAAAAGTGTAACAGAAAAGTTCACAGAAAATTTTGGGGTTAGAAGGGGATCCAGGCCTGACTTTTCTGTACCCATCTGTTGTGGGCTTTCTTTCCAAAAGTCACAGTGAGATAGATGAAAGCTGAGACAAAAACAGCTCTGGGGACAAAAGACTGGATAAATATTGCTGTGCAGGAGCTGCAGGAGAAAATGAACTTGTTTTCTTGTTTACCTCCTATCCCCTCACCGCTCTGATTGCCCTCCACAGCAGCCACCCTCCCTAACACCCTGAGTCAGCAGCGCAACCTGGCACTCTTCCGAGCATTCTGTGCCATGAAGTATGCAATCTATGCTCTCTGTGTGAGTTCACACAGGCATGCCAAGTGCAAGGATTGTGTGCACAGCCTTCCTGGTGATATCTCTGAGGATGCAACTTCTGGAGAACCAGCAGGTGATTGGCCTCATTTCTCAGGTTCAGTAACGTGTGCTTCTCCATCCAGTTGCTGGGCTCTGAATTATCACTTAGTATTGGGATAATGTTGCACCCTGAGTACATATGGTATTTTATTCAGTGGGCTATGGATGCTTTGCAAGCAATTATAATGGTATTTCTTTGAGATGTTGTTATCTTTAGTAATAATAGATATGAATGAGCTATCGGCCTTGTTTTAAAACATTTAAGGTAATTGTACAAAAAATATAGTGCTAAAAGGAATTGAAACTAGATATAGGATCATAGTGACGGATAATTTTGTAAGAGCTTGTGATTTCCCAGAGTTGAAACTGACTTAATGGCTAGAATTGAACATAATGGCACATCATTGAACATAGTGATAATTGGCATTTCTCAGAGGGAGGAGGCAATGTAAAATGCTGGACATATGTTTACTTGGTTTTTGGGGGAATTATTAGGTCTGAGCCACTGGGCTAGTTCCCTCTTCTGGGATTTTCTTAAAAGTCACAAGTTGGAGCAAGGAATCCCTGAAAAATGTAGTAAATGTTCTTTATTTTTGTTTTTAATTGTACAGATTGCTCTTCAGTATTTCCTCAGTACATTGTGAGGTGTCAGCATTTCTTAAGGAGTGTTCCCATTCCTCTGCGCCTGGAGGTTTTGGAGAATATTTTCTCCTTGCTTTTTGTTTCCTATAATGACCTCTATACTGAGACTCCTCTGCCTGAGGACTATGCAGAGGATGAAGACCTTGACAAAAAGAGTGCTTCCCTGAGTGTAGAAGGCAGTGCCAGTCGGCAGTCTTCCACCTCGCAAAGTCCACAACACCTAATGGAGGCTGAAAAAAACTCAGAGAAGCATCTGCTGGCTGTGCAGACAGTTCACACAGATACCCGAGATCTTTGTGACTCCACGTTAGATGGCAAAAGCTGTGAAACCTCTAAGCCAACCTACCTGGATCTGAAACACTTCACCAGTGGTGTTACTGGGTTTTTAGTGGATGACGTGGCCATGGAGGCCTTCCTCACATTGCTGCTCAACCACCTGGAAGAAATTCAGAGTTCTCTCCCATGGGACTCCAGTAATGTGCTCCGTGAAGAGCTGGAGCTTGTGGAGTGCTTGAATCTTTCTGCAAGCAGAGATGCCTTTGGAAGTCGTGTGTTACAGTTTTCTAAATACCTTTCTGAAGCTCACTGGCGATACAAGGTGGTGATGAGTAACAGAAATGCAGGTAGGCTTTGTATTTGCCACTTTCTTACGTGTTGCAGCTGTCCAGACAATGATCTCAAGACTAAATTCTGTGAGCATCTTACTGACAGAGCATATTTTGGCAGATACTGGGAGAGTGACCTACTTGGAGACCACCTGGTTCTTGCCCCATTTTCCAACAGACGTGGTCTCTATTCTAATCAGAAAGTTTGGGTTATTTTCTCTTTTCCATCCCTTTTGTGGATGCACTGCTTCTGTTTGCCTTTGTCCTACCCCTCTGTCACAAGTCACACTGCAATGATATGAAGGGACAAGGTGATGTTGGAGCCAGTGCAAGCCAACTAGTCTCAGCTTGTTCTTGGACAGTGTTGATTTAGCCTAGTGTGGAAACATATTAGGAACATGTGTCAGAGGAAGTTGTATTATTCTGGATGATTGTTGAAGTAGCTGGAACAACACACTCAGGAACCTGTTTCCCACCCTTCTCCACAGCCCATAACTTGTTTGCTCTGCTGCTATGAGATTTTGTCTTCTATCATGTGTAGTTATCGTGTATCTCAGGCCATGTCAGCTCCATGTCCCAAGAAAGACTTCGCAGTCTGGGCCTTAAATATTACAAGTTTCCAAACTTGTGTTCAGTTGTTTGTCAAGTCTCTCTCTATAAAGCTATTTGGTAATGTTTTTGTTTAAATATTTCACAGAACATCAGCTTGCAGCCTCCAGGAGATACTGCTCTTTAATCAGGCACTCTAGCTTTAAGAAACGAAGTAGATATCGGAGATACAAGACAGGTGGGTTGAAAAGACTTGGAGAAGACAGTTCTGAAATGTGCATAATTTTGCTGGGCTCGTAGCTGAATGCAATTAGATTTCATAGCCTAGGAGTAGAGAACTAGATTTATTTCCTTTAGTTTTCTAAGTGGTTTGAAGTGTCTTAGTCCAGTTCCACTTGGATTGAAGTTGTTTTCTGTTGCTCACCTGCAAAAATAACTTCTTCAATAAGTAGTCTGATTTGGGGTGGGGGAGAACTTCAACTGCAGTACTAATTTTTCCCTTTCTCCACTGTGTCCTATGACTGGTGTATTTTCATTCCTGTTGCGGTATTATCTAGGATGTGAATTAACGGGAATCTATGGCATAAATTGGCAGCCTTAGGAGAAAGTTGTGTTCCTCACCTTTTTTTCTATTTAGCCTTTGAAAGGCATGTCCGGTCTTGGAGTGACATGATCCAAAATAGGAAGCTTCAAAGTATCTGGTGTGAGTCACTGATGGGCCACCCCAACATAGTCTCTGGCCTAGCATTTTCTTCAAATCAGCAGTTTTTGCATTTATCATAGGTGTCAGTGGTGGCCCATTTACAAGATACTCTTGAAGATCCCTTGAGGTTGCCTGTTATTTGCAGTAAGTTTTAATTACCTTGTCTTGTAAAAGTGCATTTAATGTGCTGATTTTGATTTGTTTCCATTTTAGATGGGAAAGAGGGAACTTCCAGTCCATCATTAGAAAGCACAAGTAGCGAGCCAAGCACCAGTACCTCAGGTATTAAGTTACAAACACAGTATTTCTTTGTCTTTTCAATGTGCATGATGAAGAATTTGCTTGAATTACTGTTGTGTGCAGGACAGAATTATATCTTTTCTCAGATCTCTCATTTTTGGATGACTCTTCTAGTCAGAATAGCACATGTGTCTTATTCTGGAATAAGAGAATTAAATTTTTCTTGATATCTTTGGCTTGCAGGAATGGTATGCAAGCAATGCAGTGATCTGCAAACCATCAAAAAAACTAATGAACTAATAGTCATGTAAGCTAAGACATGCTTAGGCATGCTGGGCTGATCAGATAGGTCAGATGCTTTAGACTTCTCCCTTTATCCATAGTGAACCAGTGCCTAGCACTGTGTGCATGTTATATAGCTGCTGAAAAGTGTTACATGGGGATGAGATCCAAACTGCAAATTCTGACCAAAGAATAAATTGTAACGAGAATTTTTAACAGGATGTTTATGCTGACCTCTTTACCCTAAAAGTTGCTTGCAACTCTGCTCCTATATTTTTGTGTTGAATGTGTGAAATGCTGTTATCTGATAGGTGGTGAAATGTGTTTTTCCTAATAGTATACTGATTAATTCTGTCTTACAGAGGGAGGTACCAGTACTGTGTCTGGCTTGAGTGATTTGGGAAGCAGGGCAAGACCACATAAGCAGAACTCCCTCATTCCTATGATGCTTTCCCCACCAGAATCACTGTTAGTTTCTTGTGTTTTGAGAGGAAACTTTGTGGAAGCCCACCAGGTAAATAAGATACATGTATTTCAATTTTTGAATGAAATTCCTGCTACTTCTGCATTTAGCAAACATAGGGCTTCCCAGTTGAAGAATCACTTCAGAAGTAGAAGCAGGTGGAAGGAGCAAAGATATTCCAAACCAACTTCCTACAGATGCAGGACTTTTGCTGCCTTTTTATGTAAAAATGCTTTCTCTGCACCTGGGCTCTCAAAGCATGCAAATGTTTGATGAGAGCTAGTCAAGCATAGTGTTTCAACTGACTGAAGAACACAAAGAGCTCATGTGAGGTCTCATGCGGAAGCAGCGTCTGAACTGCTATATTTAATCAGTTTTTCAAAACCATGACACTCTTCCACTTGTAACTCTGATAGAAACATGCAAAGGTGTTCCTCACCCAAAGCAGTGATTACTTTCATTTGAAGGAGGTATATTTTGAGACTAAATTTGGTATTGAAAACAGGCAGAAAGACTTGCAAGTTGACAGTGTGCATGTTTGTGATTCTTTGCTCCCTCACAGCTGTGCATACCTTTCTCTGTGTGGCTTTTGAGCTGATGCTGTGAAAAAAAATCTTGAGGTGCATCAATGAATGGATCTTCTGTAAAAAGCTGTGACCTGGCTGAGTTTCAGATAGCCATACTGGAGCAGTTCATATCACTTAAACATTGCATCAGGTTACTACTCAGCCAATTAGTTCTGTTTGATTCCAGGTGTTCCCCTTCATCTTTTCCCTTCTTAAAGGGCCAAAGGACCATTTTGTTTTGCTCCTTGATTTTCAGTATCAACAATGATAAAGCATTCAATCTTGTTTAGTGTTCTGTTGTTGGTTTCATAATAGGAACTTGTGTAGCCCTGCTTAGCTGCTCTGTATTTGAATTTTGAGAAGATATTCTTTGCTGAATAAGAATTTATTTGAAATAGTCTACTTTGGAGGCAAATTTGATGGCTATCTCTCATTACAAAGTGTATTGAAATGGTGAAAGGTCATTCCAAAAGGTGTAGGTTATGAAAATTAATTCAGCCCTTGTCCTGCAGCGAATAATAGGTAAGCTTTATAATAATAATTGAAAAATATCTCTTGAGGGCCTTTTTTTTTCAGGCACTTAAAAGTCACTCGGAGAAAACCCCCATTTCTAGGAGAGAACCATTTCAACCTGTTGTGTATATGGGGATATTTTTCAGTTAAAGTATTTATTTTACTCCTTTGTCTCCTCTAAAGCCCCCCCCCCCTCCACCCCAAGCTCTTTGACCTTTGAAAACTTCATTTGACATGCTCTGTAATTACATCTGTTGTTACTTTTGAAAGGTGGCTTTGATGTTCAACCTGGAGACTTCTCCTTGCTATGGTGAATTGGTTTTCATGGAGCGTTACCACGAGGCAGTACAAGAAATGGCAAGAGTGGAACACAATATTGAGAATCAAACATCAGATGGCACTGGAGGCATCAGGAAATCTGGCAGTGGCCGTTCAACACTGCAAGCTATTGGGAATGCAGCAGCAGCTGGTAAGGACTGGGCTTTTTGGGTTCTCACAAAGGGTTGGAGAGAAGGGAAAAATACGAGCAACTTGAATACTGCCAAAATGAGTGTAGTGTTTGTTCAGAAGGTTGTTGTAGTGTTGAGTTAGAAAGAGACTATGAATGCTGAAAATTTGCTGTTGATGCCCAGTTAGTTGCATCCATTCTACAGTAATTGATTGGGCCATGAAGCAGACCACCTAAGGCATTATTTTCTACAAGGATGAAAAAATAGTTACCCATTACAGGGCCTAATCTAATTATGCTTTTAACCAGTGCTTGTGTGTTTTTGATGACACATATAGGTATGGTATTTTATTCCATCTCGGATGTTACTGATAAATTGCTTGCAACTTCTGGAAATCTTGCCCCTACTCTTCAAGAAAACTTCTGGATCAGGAACATTCAGCTGGAGCATACTGATCCTCTGCGAGAAGTCCTTGAGGACCTCAGTCCTTCAGCAATGGCAGCATTTGACCTGGCTTGTACTCAGTGCCGTCTTTGGAAGACATGCAAACAGCTTCTGGAGACAGCAGAAAGAAGACTCTACAACAGCCTTGAAACTCGGGGTAGGCTTTTGATTTTTAGATTTATAAACATGGGCCTGGGAAGAAAATGCCTTTCTGTGCTGTGTTGTTTGTGCTAACACCCAAATCCTAATTAAATCTCATTTTGTACTTTCATGTTAGTTTTCCACTCCTAACTTTGATTTTTGTCTCCTTTCGCGCAATGACTGTTCCAGGCCACCGACCTGACTTTGTTTTACTGCACTCTGAAGGTGTAAAGGGTTTTCCAGCAGTTCTCCAGCAAATAAGTAAAATTCTCAACTATTCCTGCACATCACAAGGTCAAGCCAGACCAGGTAGTATGCTTTGCTAATAAAGCTTTCTGTTGAAATATGCTTAAATCAAATTCTTGTCTTCTGTTGCAATGTAAATTTGAACTTTACAATTTTTAGCTTAGTATTTATAACAAAAAAGGCATGACACAATCTCAATTCTGAATAATTTGAAATGCTCAGTTTTTTGGTATTATAATAAACTTCTGGTTTGTGGGCCTTCTTTTATGGAAAAATACTTGTTTCTTTGTTATAATTGCTATTTCTTTCTCCCTCTTTGTAGAGGTGTCAGATGACAAAATAGGGAGTCATTTTCGATGCAGTATTGTAGACCTTCTCCAAGCTTGCTACCCTGCCTTGACTGAAGAAAGTATTACTAATGAAATTGTTTTATCACAAAACCTGGATCATATCCTAAAAGCACTGTCATGTGTTGAACGTTCTGCAGGTGAGTTGTTTTTGTGAACATAAAGACTGATTGATATGTGGATCTAAATTTTTGCTTTGGCCTTTCTAGACAGCAATAAATCTAGTAGTAATGCTCTTTGACATGTGCACAAATATATATTTTAAAAATCACAAATGCAAAGGGTTAAATTTATGTGTAATAGTTATATTTGTTTTCACAGGTAAAATTCTCAGCTTGTCAGAAATGTTATTTGTCCTATTTCTATGCAGTCCAAGCAAGGAATTCTTTTAAGTGTGGCACCTTATACATGGTTAGGTGTATTCTTACTCTTGCTTTTTCTCTTTTTTCTGAGTAACAAAATGGAGATAAACTTACAAAAGCTTTGTAATATCATAATACCTTCCAATTTTCATAGGACTGTCATAAAATATCTCATCTTTTCCACAGCTGCTTTTTCTTACAGCTCTCTTCATTATATAGCACTAGTGTTTCTCTTCCTCTATTCACCACATTTCTAAATGGCTTTTTGGTGTTCTTAAAATATTTAATGAGCAAAAATTTAGGAGAGCTTTAAGAGCTAAATGTTATGGAGCTCAAGAATTGGTCAGCACATGTATTTTAGAATGAATGTTAATGACACAGAACTAGATATATATTTTAGGTTTGCCTTAATATAGTTCTGACTCGTCAGAGCCATGGTTACCAATTTAGACAAATTATAGCTTTATTCTGCTGTGAAATTTTCTCTTACTTTCAATTAAATTATAATGTTTACAGTAAAAATGTCCCTTGCTTTTAGTTAAATTATAATGCTTATACTGAGAATAATTGTAGAGAGGAAATAAAGCTAAAGCATTTCTCTCTCTTTCTCCCCCACCCCCCTGCCTCCTTTCTTCTTGACATTTAATCCTTGAACCTTGGATGTACGCCTGTTCTCTTAAACCAGACTCTAAAGGGAGCCTGCTGGGTGCCTTGGTGGAGCAGAGCTCTCTCAAACCAGTGGAGCTGGAGAAGCACCTGGTTTGGAACCAAACACAGCTCCTGCTGAGAACTCTTGACCAGCATACCCAAACCATGCCAGAGAACAACGTGCAGACAAACTTTGTGAAGGCCTTCCTTGACTACATCACTACGCTGGCTGCTGTGGTGTTACGGAGCTTGAATGCAGAGTTAGGTAAGGAGTTTCTGCTGGAAAGTCAGCCTAGGTGAAGATACTCAGACTGTGTACTCTGGCCTAATTCTGGAAAGTAATTGTGCAAAAACAGCTCCTTGCCAAAGGTACCTGTGCTTTTTATTTCAACTGATTATTACATTTTTTTTCTTTTATTTCATAACACCTAGGCCACTCACAGCTCAGCTATAAAAATAGTTGATGTCAGCGGGAAAATGAGAACAGAAATGCTAGCTACTGACCCAGACTCTGCACTCCACTTAAAGTGGAGACAAAACAAACAGCCCTTGACATCCAAAAATTCTTAGCTACCCCTGTAAGGTGAGACTGATTTTTGCAACCAGTGGATCAGCATACTGTATAACTGACAGCTCCCTTAGAGGCAGCCAGTACCCTGCTGCTCCACAGGGTAGGAAAGGAGTGTAGAAGGCTGTGCAGAGGTAACCAGGCAGAATTTTTTTATAGAATCAGCACATGATGGTGGTCCATGAAAAAGAATGTAGTGTCAGCACATAAAGCTGTTAGAAGAGCAGAACAGTTCACTGTACTAGGAGTAAAAATGCTTATCTGTGTTTTAAAATTGGCACTTATTAAGCTGCACTGATGTAGAATACCACAGTGTTGATGTCAGGGAATACCTTCCCAAGAGGACAAGAACAAAGGGCAAAGATCTGCAGACTTGCTGGTTCAGCTCAGGTCACTGCCATACTAACCATAACTTCTGCATGGACATGATTGAGTCCTCATGGGCTAACTGCCAAAGCCAAAAATTGCACAAAAATATTCAAGGGAGGCGTGAATTTGGGGGAGATGTTCTTGTTTTGGGAGATGAAAGGAAAAGGTGAACTTAGGAGGATGTGTCCAGGGTTACTTGACATAACTCAGTAGTGGATACAAATGCTTTCCAGCAGTAGTGGCCAGGGTTTCACTCCTTTGTGAAAGTACCTGTACTCCTGTGAGTTCCCTCTGCCCTTGCTAACTGACTTTGTAGGAGCGTGGATTCACCAATCTACGTCCAGAGACTCGTTAGAAAATAATTCTGCATGTTTTCTAGTGCTCACCACAAATACATGTTTTGATGAGAGCTTGAAGTAGAGTTGCTAAAATGTTTGAACCTAGATCTTGCTTAAAGGCTGAAGAATCTCTGCCTGTTTTGGTAATACGTCCAACATAATGTTGCCAAGGTTGAGAGGCATGTCAAAATCACAAATGCCTTTCAATTTACTCTGGATTTCACTATTCTAATGTGAATTGAAAACTCTGTGAATTTAGTCAAAGTGGTTCAGACTTAAGGCCTTAAAATTTATATTTTAAAAATAAAAGTTGATTTGTGTGTTCAGCTAATGCATTTGTATTATAGTAAATATTCTGATGGTTTTTTTCCCTAAGATGTATCTGCAGAAGTGAAAGTGGCAAACCCTTTCATACTGTTACAGCAGAGTCCATCTCAGCTGCTTTCCCAGCTTGTTTTTGAGAGACAAGTTCATCCTGACAGGTCAGTGCTTTTCAGATTATGTACTCCTGTAGGTTATTTTAGTATTGGTGACTTTTACCTCAGCCATGATTAAGTTCTTTGGCTACTTACCACAGGTGGTACAGCCTGCTTTGTCCCACCAGCTCATCACTTGATGCTGCAAGGATTGGTGTGCAGGGAGGAGCTTAGTCAGTGCCTTCTCCATCAACCTGAAGATTTTTGATGGGGAAAACAGAGGCTCCTTATTTTTAACAATTATTATCTGTTGTGAAGTGAGAGTGAATGTATGTGGATTTTTCTTTTTTAACTGTGTGACAGTTCAGAGAAGTGCACTTGCAGCTTGTCGGTGTAACACAATAAAGTAGACCAGTAGGTCTTATTAAGAAATCTGGGCATGACTCTTGCCCTGGTCTGCAGGTAAACTGAATAATCAAGGCTCCTTCCATTGCAACTACTAAATTAGATTGGCATGGAAACTGTCTGATTTGATGAGGTAGCTTTTAAAAAGATGAGCTAATGGTGACCTATTTTAATAGCTTGCATATAGGTAAAAGTCAATGTTTGAAGAGTAAGTTCCTTTTCTGTAAAGGAATGGCAGCATAAGCTCTAAGTTGAAATAGTATATGTAATCTTTTTGTGTGTGTACCTGTCAAGTGGGCTTGTGTTCTCAAAACATTTGGAAGATTCATGAAAATATGTAATTACAAAGTACCTTTTATATCTGCTGGCTAAGCTGGTTTTGTTTTCAATCCTACAGACTTTCTTCTCTCTTGGCTAAAGAAGAGTTGAACCTGAATGTGCAGCAAGTCATTGTTGACTCTTGCTGTGAACCACTGTCCTTGTGCAGTGCAAGGCAAAACAGTCAGGCAAAGTCTCTTCTGACAAACATCAGCAACTTGATACACCAGTGTGCCTGCCACTGCCTGCCAGATGTTGAAGTACCTATTCACAATTCTGCAGTGGCCTCTGAGGATGTCTCCACACAGGCCTCATCCTCTCTGAATGATGTGAGCCAGCACTCACTGACTGCCTCCTCCCTGGACTTCCTGAAGACTCAGTCGAAGCTGATGGCTACAGTGGCATGTCTAAGTGCATCTAATATACAGAAAATTCACAAATCAAGTTTGTCTTGGATGGAATTTCGGGGCAAACGGGAGGTGCCCTTAGGCTTGGAGCAGATTTCCAGGGAGTGTGAGGCATTGTTGAAGGAGTTCCCAATATTGGAACGATTTCTTCTTGCTATGTTTGACCCGCTTCGGAATCAAGAGGAAGGTTGCAGTTTGGCTGCTGTCTTCTCTGGCAAGGCATACATGTCTCTGGTTCTCCTAGGATTACATTCCACCACAGCTGTTAAAGTATTAATGGGAGTCTTTGAACAAGCTCTTGTGGCAAAGGATTGGGACAGAGCTCTGAAGATCTTGGATCTGTACACTCAGGATGTGGAGGAAGTGGTCAATGTGAAGGATGCTGTGCTGAGTTGTGCAGCTGCTGAAGGTAAGAAGGATTAAGTTAGGCTTTCCCCCCTCTTTTTTTTTTTTTTTTAAGGAATGCAGCCAGGATCAAGATGTAGAAACTAAAGTAGTGGTCCTTGCGCAAATCCAGAGGTAGAAATAGATAATTTTCCTTTCTTCATCCTGAATTTGCTGTCTCTGATGGTGTTGTTTCTGTTTCACAAATGTGCAAATCACACAAAAACGTACAAGAGAATTGGAATGTGTCTGTGGTGTTATTTTCATGTGAAGAGCTGAATACATCAGGACACAATAATCATTGTACTGCTAATGGAACATCTCTTACAGCAGTGTCATTGTCATGCATTGATGATGTGATCTGTGAAAGGTGCCTTTTGGAATCTGAATAGTAAGTTTCTCATGCTAACTTTGGATGCTTCCCAAAAATTTGATGCTTGGGATGACTCTTACAAAGATTTTTCAGCTCTGTCAGGTGTTTCTTTTGTTGATGTGTTCCAGCAAGGATAAGGATTTTTTTTAAAATTTATTTTCTGAATTATGGAAACTGAGTTTTAAATTAGTGTTTTGTTTCCTCCACAGGTAAGGATGGTTGGCAGTACTTGTTTCCAGTAAAAAATGCAGTGTTGAGAAGTAGACTGGCCCTGCGCTGTCTGGACAAGTGGCCCCTTGATGCCTGTTTGGAAATTCTAGCTTATTGCATTTCTGATCTGGGCATACCTCATGAACTGAAAGCCAATCTGCAGAGCAGGAAGAAAGAACTTCAAGTTTATCAAAAGGTACAAAGTCATTCTTCAAGTAACCAGTGAGATGAAACAGGCAGCAGGAAGCAAATATTGTTTGCCCTCTGCAAAGCCTTAGCCCTTGATTCTTTTTTGATCTTGAGAGCTTTTCAAGTCTTTTCTCCAAAACAGTTCATGTGAAGTCCTGTAGTATCCAATTAACACTCAGCTTCCATTCTTCATTACTTTCCCATTCAGATCTGCAGACATGTTTAGATATAAACATTTGTGTGTGAGTCTGATTGTTTTGCAAAGTATTTTCCAGTCTTTACAAATTCTAGAGCCTCTGGAAGCTTTCCATGGCAGTTAATAATTTTACAAGTTTGAGAAATGCAAATAGTGTACAAGACTAGTGATCCAAGGAGAAAGTTTGTACTGCAGTTAGTTCTTCTACTTTCAGCATAGTGCACATACCCAGGTTAAGTCAGACAGGCTGGACTGGAGTTCAGCACAGACTGAAAAGCCAAACAGCACAAGGAGCCATCCCTGCTGAGTTCTGTCTGGTGAGAGTTCTGCTAACTGGCAGCTCAGTTGTCTCTCTGTTAGTGCCAGCAACATCTGCAGCAAACGTGTACTTTTACATCCATAATTATTGCCATCTAATCTTTCAAAAACCTTCCCTTATAAATGGGCTTTTTCAATTCACATCTGTGAAAACTGGAGGGGTTTTTTGAGTGCAAGGGCATTACATCATCCCTGAAAAGGGCTAGAGATAAACATGAGTCTCCTTTTTGACTTTTTCATTCTGTGAAGCAGCTCTTGATGTGATCAGCTCAGCTGTATCCTTAGGCTGTTGATTGCCATAAATTAAAATTCTATAATTTGTGCTACTCTGTATTAACTTTTTCAGATTTTGAACGTGCAAAATGAACCATTGTGGAATGACTGGCAGGATCTGAAAAAATCCTGCACTGATGACCCCCAGGCTGTCATGAATATCATTCTGAAAGCAAAGGTTAGACATCATCATGTGAATTTTGTTGAATTTAGAATGCATTAAACTTTGAGTAAATAAATTCATTGAAATAGCATCTTAAAACAATGCTCAGTGGAGATTATCTTGGGAAGAAGGATTCCTTTAGTCAGATTTGTGCTACAGAAACAAATACAGATTTGTGTTTAATATCAAGATTTACAAGTAGTTAATAATTTTTAAGTTCTAGTTAAAACTCTGAGATATAGCCTGTTCTTTTCTTTTACAATTTTGAAGATTTTAAAATAGCATCACTTTGGTCATAATACAGATTTGATTATTAGGTAAATGCTAATATTGTAAATCTGTCTTTCTAAAAAACTCACTTGTTTACTGTAAAGTAAACAAGATATTTTGCATGCAGGCTGTGACTGACAAAATTTACTATCATCTTCCCTTGTCAATGTAATTATTTATTTTTTTAATGTAGGACAGGAGTCTAAGCTACAAAATCTCTTGATCAGAATTTTGGGAGAAACAACTGGATCAGGGAGGGTAGAGTTTGTCCTTTTGTTTTTACTTTTTTTTTTTTTTAATTCCTTAGGATTATGAGTTGTGTGAGGAATGGGGACGCTTGTATCCTGTCCCAAGAGAAGACTTGATCAGCCTTCACCGTGAGCACCTTCTCCACTTACTGGAGATGGGAAACATGGAAAAGGCATTGCAGGTATTAGCAAGACACTCTCAGACTCATATCCACAGATCAAATAAGTTGACAGCTGCTTTCCCTGCCTTCTCTGTGTGTGTTTTCATGGTCTTTTTAGTTCCACCCTTAAGAGATGTTATTTGCTTTTAGGATCCTAGCTCTCCTCTGTTCTGCTTAAGTAAAATAATCCAGCTTGGCAATTTAGTTATTGGACCTAATAGCATAAATGTCACTTACATGGAAATACATGACTCCTTTCTTTTGAAAAATCATAATGAAGCATGTCAGTGCTGCTTAAGCAGGAGATTCAGGAGTGAAACTAATAACATGAATTGGTCAGCTGTGCTTCAGTGCCCAAATCAGTGGTGTGAACATTTTGGTTTTAGTAATGATGGAGCTGTCACATAGAGAGTGAATTAATTTGCTTCTTGGAACACTGTAGGGTAATCAACTGTCATGGAGAGCAGGCTGCCTTCCAGGAATGTGATAGGGTTTCACTGTGTTTTGTTTGGCTTTGTAGCTTTTACAAAGAATCGAAGACCCTGCTGTTTGCCTTGCCATCAGTGAACAGTCCCTTGACCAGCATCCAAACTTGGCAGCCTCTCACTTCTTGGCTGATTACCTCACAGCTCACTTCAATGCCAGCCTGACAACAGCACGCCGGAATGACATCCAGGCACTCCATATAGGATCAAAGGTCAGTAAAACCTCTGCCTGGAGGGATTAGCAGCAATCAATAGCTGTATAAGTAATTTTGTAATGCACAGTATTTCCGTAATATAAAAAGCCTGTAGGTTTTACCAGAGCATTCTCACCACATCAGGTCTAAGAACCTGAGTCATAGGATCCAAAGGAAAGTCAGAGATGGCTTAAAGTTTCTCTTTGCTTTCCTCCATTTTTGCAGCTCCATATTATAAACAAAGCAGTCTTGTGTTTGAGCAGTGGGTAGTGGAGGAACACACGGGCTGAAAGAGGATATAGTGGAATAAAATAAAATTATGGAGTTTATCAGGACAGTTGCTGTCTTTGTTCCAAGTGAAGAAGAAAGTATCCTCATTTACTGTATCAGTAACACCAGTGTCCTATGTCTGCCCACCCATATGGTGTTTTTTTGACTTTCTCCCAAGTTTCTCCCAAGTGCCTTCCAGAAGTATAGATTATCTCTTTCTGGATAGCCACTGCCTTTACACACAGGGTATGTGCTCAGCCTGGGAATGGATGCATTGATCAGCAGATTACCTTAGTTGAAGGCATTACATGTAAACAAAATGCAGTGCTTTTGGTGATGCCTGTTTTGGTGTAGGACTGTAAACAGCAACTTGCTCCTGTGTGTGCTACAACAGTATTTTGCTGGACTGCCTGTTTCCTTACTTGTTCCTTCTGAAGACATTACTTCATTTGAAAAGCGCCCATATTAACTGTCCATCTAGAGGAGAATTGCTCTTTTTTTTCTCCTCTTAAGATTTCCTCAAATGATAGGAGGATAAAGATTGGGCTAATATGCTATTTATAAGTTTATTTTAATAAGAGAATGTGCTATACTCTCCTACAACGTACTTGTCACAGGGTTTCAAAAGGTTTTCCACTATTCCATATCCTCTGAAATGAGGCAGTGTTTTATAGAATGGAAAGCAGAAGCTAAGTGATTCTGCAAATCCTCTCCACAATTCTGTAACAGAAGTAGGAGTTGGTCTGAGAAGTCCCACTTCCTTTTTTTGACCTCCACCTGTCATTCCATTCTCTGCATAAGTTATTGCTCTAGTTTCTTGTCTTTAATCCCACAGACACACAGAGATTTAAAGGCATGTAATTTTATGATACATTTTTTTTCTTGTGTCTCAGGTGCTGCTGACTCTGCCTGAGCTCTCCCGTGTTAACTATTTCCACCTCTCCTCAAGGCCACTGCTCATGCTGGAACAGCTCCTCATGAATATGAAGGTGGACTGGGTAGCTGTAGCTGTGCAGACACTGCACCAGCTCTTAGCTGAGCAGGAAATTGGTTTTACTGTAGAAGACATTGACAGTTTGCTTTCCAAGTATGCAGAAAAAGCTCTCAACTTCCCTTTCACATTAAAAGAAAAGAGATCAGGTAACTGTCTATCAGAATGCTGTTTTTTCATTTGGGAAAGAAGGGCCAAAATCCTCCAGGAATAATTTCAGCAATTGTGCCATAACATTTTTTTGATGTGTGCCTCCAGTCTCCCTCTAGCCCAGAATGTGTTCTTAAATTCTTTGCCTTTCTTGTAAATAAATGCTTTCAAGGACCAGCAGCTTCAAAAGTTTCTCAGACTTTTCTCTGTTGTTCCATATTGAGATTTCTTTTCTTGTGTAATACTGATCAGTTCTATTTTACTCCTGTTTAATGCAACGTCACTGACAACTTAAGCACTTCTAAAGCCTGCAGCCAACTACATCTTCCCTCAAGAAGAATGGGGATTTAGTCTTCAGTGGTATTTCCTCCTACCAGACTCCTATTCCTTTTTCATTTAGAAAGCTTCTAGACTCATAGTTCTGTTTAACAGTCTTGTTATGGTTCTCCTTTCTGGCTTGCCAATCCCTACTCATCCATGTTGTCTTTGAGTCTCATGCACTTGGCTGCTTTTAAGGTTTTAGAACTGGAACAGCAGAGGGTGCTGCAGATCCATTGCAATGCTTTTGTGTCACTGTATAAAAAACGTATGGTTCTGCACCTATCTATATCTATACCTGCTGATAAGGTACTATTTTGCATTATGACAGTTTCCAAGGGTCAACTCCATCTTGTAATTGAAAGATGCAACTCTTGCTAAAATAAAAGCATCAGGCTTATCTTTTTCTGACAAATTATCTAAAACTTTGCAAGCATGCATATTCCTTCTCCTGCAGTGTGAAGCATTTAATATTTGCCATGAGCATCTTGTATTAACCAATTGTTTTCACATTTCTGCTGTATGATTCTTATAGCTATCATTACTCAATTGCTTTGATAAGGATCCCTCTCTTTGTTTTTTAGGTTATTCAATTTTATACAGTTTTGCATTAATTCCTGTGGACTAATTTGCATGCAAACAGTAATATGTAGTTCCATAGATAGCCCTGTTTTGTGCTGACCTTCTTACATTCTCCTGTGAATGGATTCCTCTAATCTTCTTGAAAATAGATAGATCTATTGACCAGTATTGTCCTCTGATTTTTCCCCCCCTTTCTTCCGTTTGTCCTAGATTCTCTGATACGTATTCAAGAAAGTCTCAATCAGGTGTTGGAGTGTGAAGCATCGTCTAAATCAGGATCATCAGAGCTATCTCCTGTCAGCTTTACTGGTAAGGTTAAGACCTTGGTGCCTGTTGGGGTTTAACCTCAGCAGCAACCACAGCAGCTTGATCATTCCCCCACCAGCCCCTGCACAGATGGGATGTAGAGGAGATTTGGGAAAGGGTAAAACCTGTGGGTTGAGGTAAGGACAGTTTAGTAACTGAAATCAAGTAAAATATAGTAATAATGATGATGATGATGATGATGATGAAAAGGGAGATAAGAAAAAGAGAAAAGAAGAACAAAACCCAAGAAAAACAAATACTGTATAATACAATTGCCCACCACCTGCTCACCAGTGCCCAACCCATTCTCCAGCAGAGATCAGCCCCTCCCAGCCATTTTCTCCCAGTTCATTCACTGGGTATGCCATTCTACGGTCCTTGATTTTTTTTTTCCTAGGATCCCTGTTATGAGCTGAGGAAAATGGCCTTGTATTGTCTGAGAGGCTCCACTCACAGTCTTCAGACACAAAAAAGTGAAAACTAATTTAAGCCAGAACAACGGGAGAATATTTGTAGCCAAAAAACAACCAGAAACTCTCCTGCAGGTTCTGTTCAGCAACTCATGCAAGAGATGCACAATCTGTATGTGCTCTCAGGCAAAGACCAACAGAATATCCTCAAACCTCCAAGGATGATGATTCTTAGCAAGTGATGGACCTGAACTAGAACTGCAGAATGATATCCTGATCTACAATTTAGGGTGTCTGAACTATTTCCTGGTTTTGTATCCTGCAGACTCTTCTTGCTTATATTAAGTGACAGCAGTGTTTTGGATTGGGCTTTGTAGCTCTTCAGTTTTTTCTTATAATGGTCAGCCTAGTATCCCTATCTTGTTAAATATCTTGAATGCATGGTCCTTTATTTAATGTTTGTTTGCAATCTGGTGTATACTTGAATGAGAATGAGTTAGCTTTAGTGAAATTAAGATTTTTGTTCTTCTTTAGTTTAATATACATATACACAGAAGGTGGCTTGCAGGGCTGCAGTGACACATTGAACTTTCTAATTAACCTGTAGTGTAACTGACTCAGATCATATAAACTAAAAGCCTGTCTAATACTGTAAACTTCATTCAGTGAGGGTTTCATTGTTGGGGTAAAAGATCACAAAGGCCACACTTCAATTCCTGCCTCTGTGAACTGATTTCCCCACAGTAGATTGAAAAGGTGACCAGAAGAGGGAGGGCCAGACTGTTGCTAGTCATACCACATATCTCCTGAGATAACAGGAAACTCCCAGTCTTTGGGAATGTCAGCACTGGGTGTACTTAAGATTCTATTTTATGCTGTATTTATATTGCTTTTTGGTTTCCAGTGACCACGGGTTGTTTTTTTTCTCTTCCTCTTCCAATTCACTGCTCGTGATACATGAACAGATGTTGACACATTGTCTAATACCTCTCTAGTTGTTGTGGTAAAGATCTCTTAATAAGTACATTCTCTTGCTTGTCAACATTGAAGTACTGTAAGTTTACCATCTTACAGTCTTAGTTTAAAGCATATATATTGCTTATACAATGTTATTCTGCCATGCCTAGTTGAAAGATAATGGTAGTAGTCATCTTGTGAGGCAGAAAGATCTTATAGCCTCATTGAGTTTATAGTGTTTTCTGGTACTTGAGACTCTATTAAACAGCTTAAATCCCATTCCATGTTTTTCTGGGCCTGACTCATTTTCAGGTGTAACCTTATCTGCAAGTCCCAGAGACAGAAGTCTGCAGCAGAACTTGTTTCCTCAAGAATTTGTGCCTCCTGAGAAGCCACCACCAAAGCAGCAATGGATACCTGATGACACTGAAACAATATGTATGGTTTGCAAAACTGAACGCTTTACTATGGTAAGGAGCAAAAATGAAGCACGGACATTCCTAGAGCTATGACCTTGATATGAGCACTTCCTCTTAGTCTGTTCCCTGAAAGACCCGAGCTGCTTTAGCAGGTTTGTCTGCATCACCATGGCCTGACAAGGTTGCCAGTTCTTTGGTGTTTAACCATTGATTTCTATTTAGAGTGGTCAAGGAGACTGGCAAGTCAGCTCCTTGCAGAGTTCACTGAAGTGATAGAGCCTAAAGAGGAAATCTGGTCATCAGAGAGAAGACAACTATGAGACCTCAAAAATATGTAACAACAGCAGTATTAATATTCCAAAAGGCTGTCTAGTTGACTCTGCTGGCAAGAAATAACATGATCACTGTATGATTCAGATTATAAGTAGAATTAAATTTAGATTATATATATAATATAATTATATAATATAAGTAGAATTAAATTCAGATTATAGAGAATTAAACCTTTGCTGTTGGTTACACTTTTCTAAAAACTATTGTTTCACAGAGTACTTGAGCAACTGCATTGGTTCTCTAAGGGAGAATATAAATTTTTAATTTTGCTAGTGTGCTGGCAGTCTGTTGTCTTCTGCTGCTTAGAAACAGTACTGTTTTCTCAAAACTTTTGCGTTTGGAAATTTCTACAGTGGTATAAGAAAAACAGTCTAGAGCTTTTAATTTTTCCCGGACATTATCTAATTATCTTTGTGATCAAAACTGGGATAATTTAAGTAATGGAAAGCCCAAGGCTGCTGCAAATATATTTTAAATACTGGCCTCTGGGTTTGGGGTTTGATTTTTTTTTTTCTTTGCTATGCTTTCTTCAAAAAGGAATTTTAACAGGGAGAATCAATCACTGTATAATTCTGAAAAGCCTTATCATCCATGATGTTTGCTCTCTTCAAATGGAATAAGTTTACTCACGAGTGGAGAGAGACACAGGAGGGGACTTTAGTAAATTCTCTTTGTGGCTCATCCATGACCCCTTTTGCTCAGTTCAACAGGCGCCATCACTGCAGGCGCTGTGGCAGGCTGGTGTGCAGCTCTTGCTCCACCAAGAAGATGGAAGTAGAAGCTTGCAGAGAAAATCTGTCTCGTGTGTGTGATCAATGCTATAGCTACTACAACAGAGAAAATGTGCCTGGCTTGGTGCAAGATGCAAGCACGTAAGTCCTTCTGTCCTAGTTTTCCTCAATTTTCAGCAGAGTGCATGAATGGAATGAGACAGAAGCGCTTGGACTTATCTGGATAATGTAACATCAGCTGTTTGGCTTCCAGCTGTTGGGATTTTTAGGTTTGATAGGTGTGGGAATATTCCTTATGCCTCACTTTACTTTTCACATTGGAAAGAACGCTGGAAGGCCAGGCAACAAATTCTTTAAGTCTTTAAGTATCGGTAATTCTTTAAGCATCAATTAATCACTGAACCTAGAATTGAATGCTTTGATGCAAAACAGCACAAATTGCTACAGTGTGAAAAGTTCCTTGCAGTAGGCTCAGCTCCTGGCATAATATAGCATGTTGAGTAGCTCTGCTGAACATATCAGTTATTCCATAATCCCTTGATTATGGCTGCCTGAACCCTTGGGAATTAAAAAGCAAGTTTCTGATTAGATAGACTTTGAAACTGCCTTTAATAAAAGGGACAGCTGTGATGACAGATTTTCATGATGTAGTTGCTTTCCGCTGAGAATTGGACTGAAATTCATTGTGTGTACAGCAGCCAGCTGGTGAAAAGTGCAGCTGAAAAGAGTTTTACTCTCTGTGGCCTTGAGCAGGCTTGACAAGGTCACAGAGAGTAAGATTTACCCTTTCCATCCGTGCTTACAGATGCATTTCCCCTTTTCCTATCAGGCCTGCAGATAGCAGTATCCACTATGGCTGTATCAGCAGGCTTCCTAGGAAAACAGACATTCTGTTCAGATCTGAAGAGGAACCTTTGAAAAAGCAAGCAGTCACTTGCAGCTGAACAGTTTGTGTCAGAATGGTTGCTGACATTGCCAGATTAGGCCAGCAGCACTCAACACTGTGCTTAAATGCCACCTGCCAGGTTTTGATTGTCTGGGTTTTTATAAACACACCCTGTTTGTATATCAAACCCAACTAAATCTTAAGGATGGAGACTTGGATGGCAAAGACTTCATTTTATCTCTGACATGTCCTGATACTAGTTCTTGTTCTCAGTGTCTGCTTTTCTATGATGTGTGCGACAGTGCTGTTCCTAGAGAAGGTCATGAGAGCCAATTACTTAGTGCAGTTGAAATACAATACAGAGGCAGAATCTTAGATTTCCAAACAGAAGTGATTAGAGGCTGGGCAGTGTGTTGAAAATGACAAGTAGGGATAGGTGTTGGGTTTTTACAGAACAGTGTTTTGAGGAAAGTAGCCGTATTGATGTCTGCCTTAAAACCATGTTTCCCCCAGTGTGCTGGAGTAGGCATGATGGTTCTTTGTGTTATTTTATTACAGCAGAAAGGAAGATCAGGACCAGGTGGAAGGTAAGGAATCAAGTAATGTTAGACCTCAATTTATTTTAAGTGCCTGATTAGCAGTTAGACACTGGAAGCTGATACACATAGTTGCAGCTCAAGGGTGATCAGAACTTCAGTTACAAAATATCACCGATGGTTTTTGCATGTGTGGGCTGAACTTGAGCATTTCAAACTTCTGTGAATGGAAATTGAGACTTAGGAGAGTTATCTGAGCCAATGTTGAATGTGTTGGATGGATGTTATAGAAAGGACCTGAAAAAGAGTTGGAGAATCCACTTTTCATTCTAGAAACAGTCATTGAGAGGCAGTGGTGTGAGTAGGAATTAATTAGCTCACTACAGAGCAGTGCTGAGGGATCCTCTTTTTATAAACCCTGACAATAAAATTCAGGGTACCACTGCAGAGTGCTGTGGTGTTTTATACCCCATTCTGCCTGGAGGTAGCACAGGATGAGGCCTCTTTCATGGGTCTGGTTGTGTCCTGAGTTCCATCTCCTGTGTTGATTGTGTGAAAATAGTAATTGCATTTTGGTGCCTCAATTTCCAAATCAGGAATAATAGTAAAATTTAATTGACTTTTTCTCTGCCATTTTTCCTCAGGAGATATTTACTGGTTTTGGTGTTTTGGGTCATTCTGCAAAATTTTCCTACACTGATGTGAAATTCTGTCAGAACAAGACACAGTTATTTCAAGTGCTTGTAACAGTGGCATGAAACACAGTGCAAAATTTGCATTTGTGTAATAACAAAGTAAATACGAATATTTTTTGTTATTTTTTCCTTTTTTAAGTATGATGGGCTATTTGAGATTTTTTTTTCCCTGCTGTTGATGAAAGTTAGCTTTACTGCTACCTTTGTTTCAAGACTGAAACATCTAAAATGTAGCTTTTGTGTAGAGTGCTGCACATCACTGGACCTATGTGATCCATTCAATGAGAGTGGATAAGAGTAATGTGGAAATCCTCAGATTTAAGAGGGAAGGAGTTTTATTTTGCTTTTCTAACTTATCTGGTGGGACTGTGAAGAAGGCTTATCAAATATTTTCTAGCCTAGTTTATTTTTGCCAATTAAATTTCCAGTTCAACTTGGGAAAGTGCAGGAGGATGTTGGAGTTTGGTTTGGTTGCTTTGGGTTTTTTTAAACTCACCCTACAGTTTTAGAGTTACTCAACACTCTAAAATGAGATGTGAACTCTAAATGAGTTTTACATTTTGAGACTGTCTAATCTTATTATTTCCAGAGGAAACTGATCAAGGGAAGGAGTAGCAAATTGTCATTATTCTCCATTTCTTGGCATTGTGAGATTGGCCATTGTTTTTTTGGAACCACAGTCACAAACTTGAACATCAGAGGACTTGTGTGTTCTCAGCTACCCTCAGATGACAGACAGTATTTGATTTATAACTATTCTGGGTTACAAGTTTCAAAACAAGTATTTCCTTAAGCTGGAGGAAAGAAAACTACTTTCCACAGAAATTATATTTCTATTTATAATTATATATTCTATTTTGATCAGAACTCAAATTTCCTGCAGTACTGTTTTATAAGAAGATTTAACGTTAGGAGTTAGGTCATCCTAAAATTTTTTTGCTTAAAGGTCATGGACTTTATGGTCAAATCACCTGAATTTTGAAAAGAACATAGAGGCAGTTAAGTCAATTTACCCTTTCTTTTACAACTGCTTTTTTTATTTTCCTCTTTGAGCTGAAACCTACAGCTCTTATCTTTCCAGTTGCTCCCTGCTTAGAAATATTGCCTGAGGGAAGGCTAAAGAGGGAAGGCTGCTGTGCTTGATGCCCAGTAGCATAAGAGTTAAAAAATAATTTGAAAATATGTTACTGGAACCAGTTTTTGTGAACAGTGACAGTAAGTTTAGGTACAATTTGGCAGCCTGCCGAGGGAAGGAATTGTTTCTGTGATCTGTGCTGTACATGTGATGCTGGCAGGAAATGGCACAATGAGAGGATTACAGATTACTGTTTTTTGAGAGTTAGGAATGTTCTACATTATGTGTCCTTAGCTGGGTTTGTTGCTTCTTGTGCAATGATTATACCTGGTGTTTCCTCTTTTGCTGTAGAAAATTCTAATAATGAATATTCCACAGTGGTGCAAATACCCAAGGCAGCTAATCTTGAATGGATTTTTTCCCTGAATGAAGAGGAGAATGAAATTGTACGCAGCGAATTTTATTATGAGCAGGTGAGCTCAGGAGAGAGTTCAATATAAGCAGTTGCCTGGAGAGCTACCTCAGTACCTATATTTGTCTGTCTTTCCTCAAATTGTCAGGCTCCCAGCTCTTCCTTGTGTATTGCCATCCTTAGCCTGCACAGTGACAGCATAGTGTGTGGCCACCAACTGATAGAACACTGCTGCAAGTTGTCCCAGGGGCTCGCTAATCCGGAGGTGGATGCTGGACTCCTCATGGACATCATGAAACAATTGCTCTTCAGTGCTAAAATGATGTTTGTAAAAGCTGGAAGGAGCCAGGACCTCGCTCTCTGTGACAGGTGACTTAATCAGATATTCACTAGGATGTATTGTAGTACTGTCCAAGAGCATTTTCTTTTTTCATTGAGGAGTGGAGGTGGAAGGGTTATTTTGTGTTTGTACTGTGGACCAGTTTAAATGAGAAGTTTATAATGCAGGAAAAATGTGACAGTTCAAATAGGAGAAGTTCAAGTAATATGACTAATTAACAATTACTGAGAGAATTCTCTGACTAGGAAGAAATTATTCACGAAGATGGGTACGTATTTTACTTCAGATATTCTGATATCTACTTTCAATCTGTATTTTAATACAGGATTTTAAACCTGTGCTTCCTGAGAATGAACATTTTACACTTTTCCACCTTTTGTCCTACAGACCTTGAGGTGGCAGGTGTGATACATAAATTTCACACGTACTGTTTTGATTTGGTAAGATATAGCTGGTGTCTTCAGTCAGCATGTTACCCTGAACATGACAAAGGAACCCCAAACAATAAGAACACTCTGACAGGGATAGTATGATGGATGATTAGAAACCACTCTCCTAAGAGTTGTCTTTGACAAAAAATTCTTTAATGTACGGTAATAGTGAAAGCATATGTATTTGTTTAACCTCTAGCTACATCAGCAAAGTGGATGTGTTGAATATTTTGGTTGCTGCTGCCTACCGTCCAGTGCCATCTTTGGATCAGATCCTTCTCCCTGCAGCAGTAACAAGATTGAGAAATCAGCTTTTGGAAGCAGAGTACTATCAGCTAGCTATAGAGGTAATGCTGGTGGAGGGATGTCAGTGTTAATTCTTCTGTAGTGGCTTTTGATTTCCTCCCTCCTGAATTCAGATATGATGTGTAAAATTGACAATATTTAAACAGTTACAAATTGAGATTAAGTTTCTAAACATGGAAGAAATAATTTTCTGAATACTGGAAAAAATTTCTGAGATGGAAAAGCCCTGCTGTGGAGCAGGCTGCAGAAGGGAAGGACAAGCAGCCTTGTTTCCTGGTACAGTTAAGATTGGAATGGACAAACTGCAAGGAAGTCAATAAATGGAGGAATCTTGTGGCCAGTAGAAGGGGTTAGACACCCTTTGTGGCAGGACTTTATCTGAAGCTTAAATATTAGATTCTATTTGTCTGTAATCTGACAGGAGACATTGGTAGGGCACCTCTCACAACCGTTTACTTGGAAATCAGCAATGTTCTCAAATTTATACCTCAGAGCTCATCTGATGTAGCTTAGCATCATCTAATCCTGCTCCCAGGATTTTATAAGCCTCTCTTTTTTGGCATTGCACTTTGTTAAATACAGGATTATGATACTGCAAATAGTATTAAGATTTGTTAAGCAGTAATAAACAGCAAGAATAGATGACCCACTTGAATAGAAGTAGTTCTTGTTTAAAAGTAGCTAGAAGAGCTTTAGGTCTACTAAAGAAAATCAGGCAGAAATTTTATCAGCAAAGTTGTGTGAAATAAAAAATATCTTGGCAGTTCATGAAGCATCTTCTGTTGCCTTTTTTTAAAACCACAAATCTGATGAATTCTGCTGTGTAAAAATCATCTGCTTTAGAAAAGCAGATGTGAAAATGTCCTGGTTTAGAACTCATTAACTGAAATTTCCCAGATAAACAATAGTTTAAACTTATACAATAAAAAAATACTTCCACATTTGGAGATTTTGGGTGTTTTGCTAGTTGGCCTTTTGTGCCAGTAATGTGGAAATAATCAGTATGGATTTTTCATAGGTTGTTTGTTTTTAATGGGAAATCTGCTGTAGAATGGGAAAGGTCAGAGTCACAGACTGTGTGATAAGCCATTTCTCCTATTTGCTCTACTGGGACTGTGTTGTAATATTGACAGATGATTTTGAATTTAGGTTTCTACAAAATCTGGATTGGATCCAGGCGGAGCATGGCATGCCTGGGGCATGGCTTGCCTTAAAGCTGGAAATTTAACTTCAGCAAGAGAGAAGTTTAACCGATGTTTAAAGCCACCCATGGATCTAAACCAGCTGAACCATGGTTCAAGGCTGGTCCAGGATGTGATACAGTACCTGGAGTCCACAGTGAAGCCAGTACTCATCACAGTAAGAATCTTCTCTGTCTGCTCTGAGGGACTGAGGCAAAACCAAGTAACGATAGTTGAGTACACATCTTGTAGCAATGCATGTTACAGTAGCAGGTGTTAGTGTTTATTTCCCTTCTTTGTCACGCTTGTGTATTGTAAACTGGATATTGTTGAGAAATTTGTTAGCTGTTTCATCATATTGAAGTGGTGCCTGAGAACCAGATGGTAGGATTTTATAGCAATTTGGGATGTACTTTGTGGAGGGAAAAGAGGCTGTACTGGATGATGTACAATTACTACAGTCTAAGGAAGTTAAACTCAATCCAGCAGTATTTTGTGATGCTTCAGTGATGCAATTTTTCTACTGAACTCTGGTAACTTTACAGAATTTCAAAGATTTTCAAACACTTTCCCACTCCTCTCATCAAAAACCACTATTAAATGGTTTGGAATTCTGATTAGGTACCAAAAAATTACTTTTTAAACTAAATAACTGCAGAATCATGATGGTGAAGGACCAAGTACATATTTTAGGAGAATAAAAAAGCCTCTTTGAACTGGTTTGTTGAAGTAGCTGTTGACACTGGAATTTTTTTTTAAAGTAAGCCTTCTGCCTGTCCTTGAAAACAGCTATGCTGGGTACAGCAACACACTCAGCACATCTGTTGACAGCAGAGTTCCAGTCTGGTGTTTATTAAAAGCATTGCTGGATTCTCACCCCTCTGGAGCAATACCTATTTTAAAAACAACAGTAACAGAAATGCTTCAGGGCTGAATGACAAGACCTATCTGAAAAGAAGGTTTCCTCTTGCTGATCACCTGTCGTTGGCTCTCTGTGTTAATGGCAGGATGATGATTACTTCGCCACATTGAGGGAACTTGAAGCAACACTGAGAACAAGAAGTCTGTCTCTGGAGATGATGTGTGAGGGGAAGATTCAACACAACAGCTATTATCAGGAGTGCTTGTTCTATTTACATAGTTACAGCACTAATCTGGCAATAATAAGCTTCTACATGAGGCATGACTGTATGAGAGAAGCACTGCTTCACTTGTTAAATAAGGTGAGTAATTCAATTTTCATCACTGAAACTGAAATCTGAAGAACAGCAATGAGCATCATGCAGTGTTTGGGTGGTTTTGTGCGCAGGAGTTTGCTGAGGTCCTGAGCTTCTCTTTTACAAACTATCCAGTGACTGACAGGCATTCAGTGGGGCAGAGAATAACACTGAGCTTTACAGATCTAGGGAAGAGAACGTGAAAGTTTGGTTCTTTTATAGCAGTCCTGCATCAACAGCACTTTGTCTTTTTTTTCTACAAAGTTGAAAACCTAGGACTGTTGTGGTAAAGTTCCAAAGAGAGAAGGAAAATTTTTAATTCCAGCATGCAGATAACATTAGACACTACCCTCTATACCTGTGCCTCTATCTCATGGTATTGTTTTTTGAATCAGGTCACCTATGTTTGCACTTCTGTAACCATTAGGAATGTGAACAAATACAGAAGACAGAAGTCTAGGGAACCTAAAATGTGGCTTCCAGCTCTCCCTTAAGCAAACTGCATAATATAAGAGGACTCAAGTATCTCTGGAGTAAACAGTTCTGTTGGTGCTAAACTACAGTTAAATCTAGAAATTATTCCAGGTTCTTATTAAACATTAAGGGTACTTCTTAGGAGATGTGAATCCATTATATCTCACCAGCTTGTGAGAGTGTGGTGTTTTCTTTGTTTCCTTTTCTACGTTGCTGTGCTTCTGTTTGAATTACTAATTATTTTTTTTTATTATTTAAAATAACTCTTATTGAGAATGGACAACTTGAGACACCAGCTTCCATTACCTTTATCTGGTTTTGGGGTTTGTTAACAGAAAATTAAGTTGCCTTATCTGCTCTGCTTTCTCATTGTACCATTAGTCATTCTAAGCTCTTATAGTAATTTGCATATTGAATTACTTTTTAAAATTTATCCTTTACATCAGTTTAAATCTGCTTTTAAAGAAAAGTTGTGTATTGTGTATTTTTACAATGTAGGTGATATAATTTCACCTCTGAAGTAGCAGACTTGGAAAATACTCTAGACAGACAATTTTATGTGGAAGTGTTGGACAAGGAACTGGTAGTAATTATACAAAGCAGAGAGCAGGGTTTGTTCCCCTAAAGCTGTAAGGTACTAAGGTGCTGTCTAAACATTTTGCAGTTGGTTGTTTGAAGACATTTTATGTGTACAGACTTTGTCACTTGTATCTTACTCTGAGATCCAAAAAAAAAATCAAAAATTTCGTATTGAGCCTTTAAAACATTTGTGGTGGCCCTCTATGTGGTGACACATATCAATGTTACTGTGGCAGGAAGCCTGTGTGAGGCTGCATTTGCAAGACCACAGTCAAGAGGTCAAGGGAAGTAAATATCCCCCTCAGGTCCCTGCTTGTGTGGTTTTATCTGAACAACTGTGCCAATCCTGGGTTCCCAAGTACAAAACAGACATTGTCAAAGTGAAGCAAGTTTAATTGAAGGGCCACTGAAGTGTCTGGGGGCCTGAAACACCTGATACTTGAGGAGAGTGGTAGAGCTAGGTTCTTCCTGCTAGAAGAAAAGGCAAGAGGAGATCTGTGTGCTGTTTTCAGGTACCAAGTGGGTGGTTATAGCGAAAATAGAGCCATGCTTATCTCATAAGTGCCCAGGTAAAGGGTAAGAGGCAGAAGACACAATTGGGAGCAAGGGAAATTCCAACTGGATGTAAAAAAAAAAAAGTTTTGGGTTTGTTCTGGGGTTTTTTTGGTGCATATGTTTACACACAGGACCAGGCCACGGGGAGGTTGTTGAATCACTCTACTTTGTCATGCTCAGAACTTGACTGGACAGATCCAGGGCAGTGTGACCTAACTTGGAAGTCATTCTTTGAGTGGGATTTTGAAGAAAATAACCCCCAGAAATCCCTTCCAATCTAAATTATTTATTAGTTTTGTGACCTCTGTCACTTAATATGCCTTTATATTACATAAGGAAAATAAGCTATGAAGTAGCTTTGCTTCAAGCTACTTTCTGTTTGTGTAGGAATCCCCATCAGAAGTGTTTATTGAAGGAATCTTCATTCCAAGTTATGAAAGTGGAAAACTCCATATGTTGGAGAACTTGCTGGAAACCATTGATCCAGGACTGGAAAGCTGGGGAGTCTACTTGATTGCAGCCTGCAAATATTTGCAAAGAAAGAACTATTACCATATTCTCTATGAACTACAACAGTTCATGAAGGTAAGTTGAGGGACAGTGCCATTCTCTTTTGATGAAATGCTGAGTACTGTCAGACTTTTTGGTTATTTACTTTGGTCTAAACTTGCATGCTGGAAAAGCATATTTTTGCCTCTTTACAGTCTTAGAAAACACAGAAAGGCCTGAGCCTTACTAAAGCTGACCTGATCCATGTCATGGATCTGGCACACTGTATTAAAGAAAAGAGGGCACTGCCTGCTTTGTGTGAGCCCTTTAGTGCAGTCAGGGGTTACTGAAGGTGGTGTCCTGTGGTCCATCTCAGTGGTGAGTGCATTTCTTCCAGGATCACGTCCGTGCTGCAATGACCTGCATTAGATTTTTCACTCATGGAGCAAAGTCTTACACTGAACTTGGAGGAAAACAGATGTGGCTTCTAAAGATCAAGGACCATCTCAAAGTCTATCTGCAGGAGGTCTCAAGAGGTTCAGGAAGGAAAAAAATGGCATTCACTTTTCGGAAGAAAATGTCTGCTACAGATGTGTCGAGGTATCTATAAACAATGAGCTAAGTTTTAGGTGAAATCCAGGCTTTAGACTTTGGGGATTTTATTAGTTTCATTTAAGTCGGCTTTAGCTAACACTTACTGGTTGTCCTTGACCAAAATCTGATTTTATGTAGTTACAAGTGTAGGATTCCCATCACTTTTTCCCCCAACAATCCAAACCAGGAGATGTATGTGTATCAGAATACCCTCCTTTAAATTAAAAAACAAACAGGAACCCTACAGTGCATAGACAGTTCTACATCAGTCCACAAGATTTTTTCTCTTCCATTTCTCACCAAAAAGCAAGCAGTTTTGTAGTGCTTCACTGTCTTCTGGGGTTAACCCAGAACACTCCACTATGTACAAGCTATAGGTGCCAGAAAACTGTATTCTATTCCTGTATTCAGGAGTCAAAGTGTCAATTTAGCCAGATCTCTCTTGTACTTGGGGTTTTATATCTTGGTTTTCTTAGGGGCTTTTTCCTTTCCTTTTTTTAGGCTAGGCTCTTAACTTAAACCTGGAAAGGCATGTGTGTGGTGAGGTGAAAAAGTAGGAACAGAT
This sequence comes from Polioptila caerulea, assembly GCA_013397295.1. Classification (NCBI taxonomy): domain Eukaryota; kingdom Metazoa; phylum Chordata; class Aves; order Passeriformes; family Certhiidae; genus Polioptila; species Polioptila caerulea. The sequence goes on along the minus strand of VYXF01002162.1, from coordinate 108,518 downwards.
ATTTATTTGGGGATCCAGTTTCTCTGGCTCACTTCTTTGAAATAATGTGAATAACTGCTCAACTTCAACTCATGATGGCATGTTAAGTGCACAGATCTGAAAAGTAGTATTGCTGCTGACTTGTACAGTGGACAAAGTCAAAAAGCAACTAAAATAATTGTTTATGTCTTCTTTTGAAAGATATTGAAGAAATTAGTCAGTTCATATGAATAATAATTGACACTTTCCCAGTTACAAAATAAAGTCAGATTTTTTTCACTGTCTAGGCATATCAATACAGTTGATCTGCAGATGGAAGTAACAAAGTTCCTGCATCAGTGTGAAAGCTCAGGAGCCTCTCAAATGACAGATTCCTCCTTGCCCACACTCTTTGGAAACAATAACATGAAAATGGATGTTGCTTGTAAGGTACTAATTGCCATTTTGAACACAGCTCTATTTTTCATCAACAGTACTAACTTGTAATGCAGGTTGAAGCGTTTGATGGTTGGAGCATTTTCTTTTCTTTTTTATGGGTGGGTTACTTACGCATGAATGCAGCCCATCATTTATGAAAAATTCATGTTTTTCCTCAAAGTAGCAGAGAACATATGAGAACTTGGAACTCATGTCCTCAAATTTCAATTTTTCAGAGGCAGAGCATCCAAAATACAAATAGTAATATTCCTTTTGACTGTGCATTCCATTATGTTTGGAAGCAAGGCAAATAATATTATAATTCTAACCATTCTTAACTTTGGCTCATCTCCATCTGTAAATTGCCTGATGTCCCTCAGGGAAGCAGTGTGTGACAATAGGCCCTATAATTTGCTGTACTTCTTGGGATGGTGCTGTTTTCTGTTAAGTAATGCATTTTCTTTTGGTCTCTGGGCAAAATCTGGATTTGCATTAATATTAGTTAACTGTACATAATGAAAAAGGAATGTGCATTCCCAGACTTGTCTATGCCTCTTTTTTCCAGGTCATATTGGAAGGCAAAAACATTGAGGAGGGGTTTGGGATTGCATTTAGAGTTCTCCAGGTATGGAAAAACTTTATATAACAAGCAATGTTATTACAAAGTAACTCCTGAAAGCAGCAATTATTTAAACAAAAGCCTTTATTCTCCCAAAACGTATTTTAATCCCCCCAAAAGAAAAACTTGCTGAGAGAAAAGTCACAAATTTGTCTTACATGTCCATGTATTTGTGGAAGCTTGGTAAGGAAATTAAGATGCTTTTTCAGTAGGACATTTCCAGAGTAATTGGGTCCTACAAAGGAATGGAGTACAGCTTTTCCTTTGCTGTGTGCCTCATTCAGTGTCTTAACTCTGGCAAACCACAATCAGAGATGTGTGTAGAGACCTCTCACATGGTAGCTCTCTGCTGTTCATGACAGTCATGCAAAGACATAAATGTGAATAAATAAGGCAAGGGCTCTCTCTGTTATAGTCTCCTGATTTGAGAAAAAAATTTATGAACTGGAAACTCTCCCTGGGGACCTCTCATTCCTCATGTCTGGGTAGAAGTCTAGTGATTATCAGTCAGCATAGCTCATGAGCCTCTAAACTCTTCTGAGTGTTTCCTCACCCATATAGTCAGACAGTAGAGCAGGGCACTTTTGGACAGAGGTGGCACAGTGAAGGGGTATTTATGGATGTGGCAGGCCCTGCTCCTTCTTTCAGGTCAGGATGTACAAGGCAGAACTCCTGTTTACAGCAGCAGCAGCCACCACTACCTCCAGTAAAAATGGAGCAGCAAGTCCAGCTGTCTGTCACTTCCATTTCCATACTTTTTTTTTCTTTACTTAGTCATTGCAGGATCAGTTCACAGCTTTTATCATCTCTTCCCTGATGTGGATGGTGCACAATGGTCAATTGCCTCCTGTTTGGGGTATCCAAAGGGTGACTGCTGGTAGGAGAAAGGGTGGAGATAAATAGTGGGAACATGCTAAGTGAGGGAGAGGTGGGTAGGGATCTAGGAAAGATCTTTTGCCAGAAGAAATAAAACTGATTTTTTGCCACTCCTGGAAAGAAGGCAGTAACAGCACTCTTGTTCTTAAGCAGGCTTGATTTTTACAAGTCTGGTTATAAAAAAACCTTTAAGTCAACCCTGAGCAGTGGTGTGGTGTGGTATTTTGTCTTTAGGAGAGACTGTCTCAGTTGTGTAGACTCCCGCTGAGTAAACCTGCTGAGAACATTAAACATGTTGCTCTGATGTTCCAACTGCCTCTAGGACTTCCAGCTGGAGGCTACAGAAGTGTACAACAGAGTGGCCAAGCAGCTGGTGAAGCAGCAGAAGTACAGTGAGATCCAGCAGCTCCTGAAGTGTGTCAATGAGTCTGGAGTGGCAGCAAAAAATGATGGGGATAACATTATCCTAAACTGTCTAAATGAGTTCAAAAACATTCCTGCTGAGGTAATTCTATCCTGCATTGTGTCCCTTTTGGAGTAAAAAGGATATGGGCAACACAGACTACAGGGCAGTCTGGTGCCTGTACTGCTCTTTCAGTGAGTCCTTTGGATGTTCTGGCTCCATTCTACAGGCGCAGCTTAAAGGTGGGAGTGCATGGTTTGCCTTGTACAAGATACTCTGAGAAGAAACCATAAGTAGCTGTAGCACACTTCTACCCTGCACTTCCCAAATGGATACTCATGGTGGGGACAGAACATTTGCTTCACAAGATCTTGTCAAATGCTGCTGATTGCAGCAGGAGGTGTTCCCTTCTGTGAGGCTTCCCTGGCTAACACAGAGGATGTGTGGAGGCAGAAACCTCCTGCCTCCATAGGAACCAATTTTGTGGTTCTCTTTGCCTACCATAGTGTTCTTCCATCCCAGTGAAGGAAGGAGATGCACTCTGCCTATTCTATTAATTACATTAGGGGATGCAGTCCAGTCTTTAGGTCAGGGTGGGCCGTGGGGTAACTCCTGCTGAGGTGCAGGGAGCCTACAAATTCATTTCGCACAACACAAGCTGTGTCCATGAAAGACTCATAGCATTCTCTAGGGATACCCCCCAGAGATGGCAGGCAAGAAGAACTGTGGGTAAAGGGAGGACTTGGAATTGGTATTTTTTTGTATTTTCTACATCTGCAGCTCTCGCAGTTAGGACAGTCAAAGCACCTGCTGTGATCTCAGCAGCCCTGCCTGTCCGCAGAGGTTTGATCTCTGATGGGGTAAAATTTTGGAGACTGTTATCACTTTAAATGTGAACACTTTTTCCCTTCTTTGGATGCAGGATCTCGATAATCTGATTCAGGATATGGACAGTGATGAAAACAAGGTAAGTAAAAGCACAGTAGCAAGTGCTAAACAGCTCAGTCTCGGCCTGCAGTTTGCAGGCTCTTTTTCACTTTCTTGTCTCTCATCCTCATGCAAATAAGATTTTTGAAGGCTACTTCCGAGATTGTAGAAGTCACAGTGAATTCCTCAAGGCCGTGGTGTTTGTGACTGTAAAGCTGTGATATACAAGTACCAATTGGGACTATCCCTATTAATTCCCTGAGAGCCCTCAGAGTGAGGGCTGGGCATTTGTTAGAATGGGAGGAAAAGTGTTTCAGAAAGGCACATTGGTGGGTTTGTTGGTTTTGTTATTCAACTTCTGGCATAGGTGCACATAAGTTTCTTGTAACGGCAGACAGCTGATGATAACCACTTCAGCTTATTGTTTCAGGATTATGCTCTTTCTGTAGTGATTGAGAGTTAAGTGATAAAACTTCTCCAGCTTCTGACAGACTTTTTCCTCTGAGACAAAATGAAGCCTATACTAGTTTATTTCTTTGTTGGCTTTCATAGCAGCCAGCCAAGCCTTTGGAGAACTATAGATACCTGTTTAGAGAAGTGGCTGTGACTCAGCATTTGGGGATTGTTGTAGATCCTGAGTGGCATAGCTGGGAATAAAATCTAAACACAGTCCTCTGTCTGCTCTGAATGACAAACTCACTATTGTAGGCAGATTGAAAAATGGGCTCTTAATCCTGCTTTTTTGTGAGATTTGTCACTGAAAGGAAAAATGGGAGTTGTTCTAGAACCAGCAGTGGAAAAAAATCACAGATTCAGGCTCTTTACTATGAGGATATTGTAATTAATGCACAAGATAGGATTCCTTATACTAATTTCATGGTCATACAGTAAAGGAGTGTCTACAAGACACAAACCCAATAAAATACTCCTGTTTGCCCATCTGTTTCACTGGGATCTGCTTCATGCCACGCTGTGTTTGGTAATGTGGTGCTGCTGCCTCGTACAACGCGCTTCTTCAACGAGTATTTCCCGTGAGTCCTTGCTTAAGCTTGTCAAGTTGGCTTGCCACGGCTGTCTGACCCAGCTGTGGCTGCCTCTCGTGCTCCAGATCCAGGCCTACATGATGTGCAACAAGCTGCGCTCGGCGTACCTGGTGTCGGTGCGGCAGGAGAAGCCCCGGGCCCTGCAGCTCGTCCAGCACGTGCGGCAGCTGGCCGAGAGCAGCGGCGACCACGTCGTCAAGGCCATCTGTGCCCAGTGGCTCTCCGTGCACCAGCCCAAGGGGAGAAATCGCCTTCCCCAGGGCACTAAGAAGTGATGTGTGACTGACAGGCGCCATCCTGCTGAAGGAGACGGCTTCGCTCCGAGGCAGCTCAAAGGGGTCTGGTTTAACGGCCTCGAGGTAAAATGGAACTCTGTTGACTGATGTCAGTGGCAAATGGATGCTGCTAATGTGCCTCTGGTGAAGGGAAGGGAACTAAATTACAAGTGCCAGTCCTGTATTTTGACAAACAGTCACTACCTCAGGGTGTTTTTTGGCTCTCTTTTTGATGGGGGGAGGGGGCTAGTTTCAAACTGAACAAGCAAGGATGTAGGTTTATGGGAGAGCTCTTCTGTTTCCCGCTTTAGTTTTTGGGTTTTGTTGGTTTTTAATTTTTGGGGGGATTGACATTTTTTTGAAAAGCACTGAACATAATAATATGTGTTTTACTTTTAATCCAGAAAACTTAGAGAGAGGACAGAAAAATTTTATCAACTAGATGTAGCCTAGAGTATAAAATTTTTGTGATGTTTCCTGTAAAATTTTCAAGATTGGAGAGTTCTTCTGTTACAAAGACTAAAACTCAGAGATTTTTTTAAGCCTCTAGACAAATGATTGCTACTTCTTTTTTATCCCTCCCCCAACTAGTACAATGTACCCAGGTTTTTTAGTTTGTTTGAAAAGGTAGGAACTGATTCTTTATGGCAAATTTGTATTTACCAGTCACACTGTGTGATGTGTGCCATAGATGTGGCACTTGGGCTAGTGCCAACTAGATGAAGTTGTAAAGGGCATATCATGTAAGGGAGAGTACAAAGGGAAATTAAGCCTTTAAAATAGTCTAAAAATCACGTGCCTCTTTCTTTACTACAGTAATACCCAATAAATCATTGTGATGCAGCTTTATGACTGAATAGTTGACAGTAAACTTCCACAGTTTTTCATCAGGTATTGCAAAGAATAAGGATAGAGCAAGCTGTGGCAAAATTAAACAGGTGGTCTATGTCCCTGCCACATAGGGATGTATTTATTTATTACAAGGATAATTTGTCCCTCTCAAGTACAATGAACACCAAACTGGACATGCCCTGTATTGACAGGTTTTGCTCTGGAAGTGTTAGGTTAATCAGTTTTATGAAAAAAAGCAGCAATCTTTATGTAATGTGTTCAGGGATGCTGAAAAAAAGTAGCTGCTTCTCTGCAACTAGTATTGGGACATGAGAAGCTGGCAGAAATGTGTTAGATGGTAGTAGGACCTTCCAAAAAAAATAGAACAAAACATGGCGCTCCACAAGAGTTTGTGTTTGCTGCGTACATGTATTTCAGCACAAGAAGTAGGAAAATTAATTCACTTTCTCATTAAAAAGTTGTTTACATCAAAAACCCAACAGGTTTCCTGAAGTGTAATGTAATTGTAAATAGCTTTAGTACATAAAATAATTGAGACTGTCAAGTAAGAGTTTTGCACAATCCCCAAGGTCACTATAACGAAAGAACAGACTTCCATGGTGTTGGAAAGGATTTGGTTCATCTTCTTCAGGATTTCAAGAGCTGACACAAACACCTCTGTTTGGAGGTGCTCTGCTCTGCTCACTAGAGCAGAAATTACCAGATACAGCTTTCAGAATCCCCTGACCACAGATTTGCATTATCTCATTAGTGAGCAGTACTAATGAAAGCTTTTGTTTCCTTGGCCAGACTGACCTAGCTTTCCATCAGCTTACAGCCATCAGGCTAATCCTCAAACGTGACACTACCTATGGCTTCAGTCATTTTTAAATCTCTGATTATGGGGAGGAGATTTTACTGTGTGTGGGTATCCAGATCTGCATTGCTGTAACACCCCCTGTTCTGCTCGCATTCCTTCAGCTGCAGAGAGCACTGAGAATGGAGTTTGCCTTGCAGACCCATCAGTTCCATACCTGCCTTTCTTCCTGACCTCTTTGCACTGTACCTGATGCACTTTATATAGTGTTTGTAGTAATTTGATGTTCTTAACCTGGAATCGTAGGGATCTTCCTTGTACCAGCAGAACTGGAATTTTGACCCTGATTAATTACCTTGTGTCATCAATAGTGCAATTATCAAGGGGCTTTGAATTTTTGAGAAGGAAAAAGGGATTGAATACTGCCAGTTTAAAAGAATTTATCTGTTACTGACTAATGTTTGTTTACAATTAAAAAAAATAAAGTATTATGACTGTTAATGTATTTTCAGTTTATTTTTTATCTCAGCAGAGCTCAAGGTCACTTTCTAGATCTGTATTTTGCTTTTGGCTATGCCTAGCGGAGTAATTTGGAGGAGGATACTTGTTCTATGTTCTATCATGCCAAATTTATCTGTTACTGAGTATCCTGAATATTTAGATCAACTGGAATGTCACATTGTTAGAAGTCCCCCCAGCAGCTAGGTAGCCTAGGTAGTTCAGCCTCATGCGTGTACTCAGTAATCCTCTTTAGGGAGCTTTGCAAGTTAATCTAACTCTCCCTTACAAGCCTCCCTTTGAGACAGCTAAATGAGCTTTAGTTTCCTCATTTTTTACAGATCAGCTGACAGGTATAAATTACTTGCTCAAGGTCAAAGAGAGTGGATGTATGTCTGTGGAAATGTTTCTTTAATATGTCTTACGTTAAATCTACAGTCAGACTTCTTTGAGAAGAGCATTGACCTGCAAGGGTAAAAATATTTCACACCAGAGACACTTTTCTGCTTTTCATAAAAATGGTTTCTCTTGTTCCTGTAGCCCTTTCAAGATCAGAGAAATGACACAGAGAAGGCAATCCAGGGCTCCAGTGGTAGGTAACATTCTACTGCTACATTATAGTTGTGGATTCAGCTTCATAATTGGGATGAAGCATAATGAGGGGGGGAGGGAGGGAAAGGCTGAGTGACAGGGAGAAACACAAAGGGACTTTTAAAAATGTTACCTGGACTGAATTCTCTACATTAGTGAGGCAGGTGCAGATAACAGCAACACCAAGTAAACTGATTCAGCATTTTTGAAAGAAGATACGGGGTCCTCTTGCAAAAGGAAAATGGCTTTATTTAGTATTGCTCAGAGGTAGCACAGGACTGATCTGCATAGACAGCATCCAGACAGGAAGAATTAAAATTAGCATTTATTTTCCAAAACTGGCAGTTGGTCACAGTGGCAGGCTCATATGCAAGTCCAAAAACTTCCAGGCTTTTTTTCAGAAGCAGAAGATAATCCTATGAGCTGTGGCACTTGGTTTCTGACTGCTTAACTCTTTCAGAAATAATCTCTGATTATGGAATGAGGGGCAGCAATTTGCACTCTCGTAGCACTGGAGTTCCAAGGGAGCAGTCCCAGTGCTACATGGCCTGAGCCAGCTGCTCTGTGGAAGTGCAAGCTGTGTGGTCCTGCACAGGCAGGCTGGCAGCCTTGGCAACCAGTAACTGCTGGGCAGACAAATGCAAGGATCTCTGTGCAAGTCTTACCTTCCTGTCCTGAAGCCAGCTTGACCATAATACCAAGACAGTCCTGCCTCCTGCTTCAGCTATTTAGTTCCAGGGAGTTTGGTGTCATTTAAAGCTAAAGTCCCAGCTGAAGTTGTTTAATATTTTTTAACATGGTTGGGATGTTCCTTGTTCATTCTGCTCTATTTTCTAGGTTCTAAAGTCATTTAAAGTGCAGCTGGAGGGTTTACTGTGACAACTTTTACACCGTCTTTGTTCAATGCTTCACAAGAGAGGTGTTGATTTTTTTAAATAACTTGCCTGTGCACAATTGCAGCCCTCCTGCAACTTTTAACCTCCTAGTCACCTGCGCCAAAACCTGGGTTCTCAGAAGATTTGCCAACCCTCAGTTAACTTACTGCAATCAGTGGGTATTTAGGGCCAAGATACCTCACTGGCTAGGGTCCAGCTTCTTACAGAGCATGCAGAGAACGTGAATCCACATAAAAACTTTTACCTAATGCTTGGCACAAACAGGCCAGGACCTGTTTCTGTGTGCTTGAGAGTATTTGTATAGCATAACTTGCCCAAAAATCTAATATCCTAAAGTATTTTTGCTCTGCCAGTTCAAGGTGTAGGAACTGAAAGTAACCTCATAGATTGTAAGTTTAGAGTCCTACCTTTTTACTATTGCTGTTAGGAAAAAAAAAAACAACCAAACTTTATTTAAAGTAATTCCTTGTTACTTCATAATCTAAACCTAAGACTGCAACCTCCCTTTCTATTCTAAAACTAGAGAACCATAGCTTTGAGCTTCTGTGTGAGATAACAAGCAGGTTGCTCCCTGCATCAGCACTCTAATTCTCCAGCTAGGAAAGGGGACTGATTGCTTACAAATCTCAATCCTTAAGTGTAATATTCCAGAAATTCAAATTATGTTGTGCCCACAGAGCCACCCTTAGGGCAGCTGAAGTATCAGCATTCTACTCTTGAGGTCTCCCAGCAGTGCTGCTCCCTGGAGAAGCATTGCTGGGCCCAGCCAGGGGCACCCTTGGTGCTGCTCAGTCCCACTGGATGCCAAGGAGCTCACAGCTCACACTCCAGAGCTTCTTTGCCGTCTCATCGTCCCGACCACGCGGAGATACGTATGCTGGCTGGCAATCACTGTAAGAAAAACATTCTCTTAATTCTTTCAAGTCTAAGATCTCCATCTACATTAGTACACTGAAATATCTGTGTTAAGATTAGGGAGTTGCTCTCTATCAGCTTAATTCAAGACCAGTTCAAGAACAATGGGATGCTATCCAGCAAATGAGCAAGGGTTGGTGCTAAGCCACCATGAGAAAGATTTCTTTCCAACTAGCTAGAGAAGAATCTCTCCCAGTGGCACCAAGAACTGGCAAGGAAGTCTAGCTCTGTTGTCTCAACTCTTAAAGAAACCTCACTAGTGTGCATTCTCATTAATACTACTAAAAAGGGATATAAACTCTAACCAAGCTTCTTTGGGAGCACATTTCCTAACAAACACTGCAAAAAAGTCACTTGAACAGCCTGTCATACTAAACTATTTATCCCACTATATGCCCAAGAATAATAACACTGTAATAACCATGTATGGTTACCCCCTTTTCCATTATGGTCTGAACTGTGGCTCCTTTCTTCTCAGCTCCTCCAATCAGAAAGCCCTCAGTCTGGAAAAGAGATCCTGTGTTCTCAACTGTAATGCTGCAATAACTTGGGAGTTTAAGAGCACAGAGGAAATGGCATCTTGTAAGGTTTTCATTCAGTGTTTATAGATGGAGTCTTTAATATTCCTGAAATGACTGGTGGACTCCCATCTGTCTCACTGTGGCATGCAAATTCTTTTCTTAATGTCGACACTTTTTGTGTTTTATAGTCCATGGTCTGGAAAGTGAAAAAGATTCTAGGCTAGTCCAATGTAAATTGTGAATTAGTGTTGAAACTTCTTGTTTCCCACCATGTCCAAACCCCCCATTTTTTAATGAGTTTAAATTCCACCAGCTTTCTGTACTTCAGGACATTAATGCAACATTTTTATCCCAAGACAGACAGTGATCCAGGGAAGACTTAAGATGTCTATTTATATATTCAAGTCTGATTAAGATGGTACAAACTCCCAAACGAAGATCAGGCAATGTCATTACAGAGACTAATCTGGTCACAGATCACAAGAAGAAAGCTCTGCAAAGACACAACAGCTCCAACAGCATCCATGTGAGGGGGAGGAAAAAAAAGAGATGCATTTCCATATTCATTCCCAAAAACATTATTGTTACAGTGCTCTACGTGCAATGGGAAGCTGGCAGACATATCTGTGGGAATCCACTCAAATGTCAGTCTTTAAATATAGAATGATGATGACTTGAAACTGCTCTGGGCTGTGCTCTTGGTGATGGGAAAAGGAGAACAATATAAGTTCCTGGAGTAACTCAAAGAAGTCAAAAAATAACAGGTTTTGTAATGGGAGCCAAACAAGACCATTTCCATGACAGTGTGACAAGCAGCCCAGCAACAGTCCCTTGCAGCTGGTGGGTCTATCACACTGGAGGATAGAGTTATTTGGTCATGTGCCAGACCTGATTCTCACCTCCTGTCTCTGCAGCTCCATCAGCTCTCCCAGCTCCCTGAGAGCACAGGCCCTTCTGCTCCACTGGGGTAAACTACAAAGGGAACTGAAGTGGTCTTCCCAGGATTGACTGATGTGACCTCATTAACTACACAGTTCTACTGAAAAGTGATTTTCCCAAGTGCTGGGCAGGTCTGTGTTAGAGCTCTGAGCATGTGACAGCCATTCCTGCACTTTGAGTACATTAATATTTCTAGCACTAAAGACATGCTATTGGATGAAGTTTTGCACAGGTCAGGTGTTTCTTCTAACACGATTGCAACAGACCTGGAAGGTGTAATGCTCTAGTATTTGTCACCCTCAGTGTTACCAGTCAGCCTCTCACCTCTGGTCCCTTCTTCATGAAGAATGACAGTAAGTCCCATATTCCCCAGCCAACGAAGTTGCCTTCCACAGAGTATCACTTCTTCAGCTTGCACCCACCTGAAATACTGTCCTGTCACAGAGTCCAGCTCCTCAGCTACTGCACAGTAGATGCTGGTCTGAGCTCCTTCGCAGGGCGTCTTCAGGAAGAAGGAGAATATCTTCCACAGCCAGGTCATTACAAACGAGTGCCGGACCAGTTCGGAATAGACAGAACCGGGATGGAGAGCGTTTGCTGTGACTTTAGTGCCTATGGCAAAATAGTGCAGGACAAATCCACCTGGATCAAAGTGTCTCTAAAAGAAGGGTAATACACTCCTCAATTCCACCTGTAGATAATTCTATAACTTAAAGGAGGAGTCCAGACTTGGACACAGAGAGTAAGTGAAGTCCCCTCTGTAGTTACTGCATGCTGGATGTGATGGATACACTTGACCTCTTAGTCAAATCTGCAGTAGTTTGGTACAGTGAGCCTTTAATGAGCCTTTAGTGAGCCTTCCTCCTCTAGGAAACCCACAGAGGCCAGTGAGTATCAGTGCAATGTGAACAGGGCACACCCATCAGGCAGTTGACACAAGTAGCACATGGCTTTTCCAATATTACCCTTTTAACCAGCAACAAATAAGGTTGTGGATGCACTGAGTCTTATGTGTACCTTTCCCATTGTATGCAATTCGAATACAAGCCAACCACTCCATTCCATAAATATTACAGCCTAAGTGAGCCTTCTCTGAGCTCTCCCTGCTAGGCAATATGACTGCAGAGTGATACTCTTCCCTTGTGCTGGCTCACCTCTCAAGGTTGCTCCTCAAGGCAGAGACCTTTTACCAACAGCAAACCTTTGGATGAGCCAACTGGACCTCAGCTCAAACTGCAACTGGACTGCACAGTGGGTAACTCTCCCCTGGAGCAGGGATGCGTCTCAAGGTTTGAGATTTCTTACCTGAGACTAAGAGAGCCTTCCTTAACCAAGGCAGAGAGGCCCTTTGCTTGCAACAAATCCTTAGTAAGTGACTGATTGCTGAATTAATACTGAGGAAACATTACTAGTCCATGTAGCTACTCAATAATAATTATTATAAACTTTGTATAAATAATTCCATTACATATAAACTGTCCAAGTCTGAGACTAAAACTGGACCTAGCCACACCTAGGCTAAACCTAAGGAGTTCAAAAAGCACAGGGCTCTATTCTGAGCCTTGTCATTCAACTGAAGGGTCTTCCTTACATGGTGTGTTTCCAGTCCTGTATGAATCATTCTAACTCAATTCAAATCAGTTTTCCTTTGTATGTGTCTTCCACGTAAGTAATAGAGTGAAACTTGCCATCGAACTTTGTTAAGTCATGCTTCTTTGACATCAGGTTAAAATCATTTTGCTAATACCTTTGATGGTGATTCTTGAAGCAGTTTAAATCACTCATCCATGGCACTGGAGCACCCCCTGCTCCCTTCTAAACACAGGAGTCATTGTGTGCCTTCTGCAAACTAAGTGCTAGAGGGACTGAGTGCTAAACCACCAGCAGCTGCTATCAGGCTTTTGAGAACACCTGCCTCTTTTGACTTACTCTAATAGTAATTTCCTGGGGAAGACACTACTTCTGTTATAGTAAATAAATACTACTTAATTTTATGAACAGGACTGAATGACACGACTAGGACAGATGTGACTTAGAAGGTACTGCCTAATCTTATGCTTGTTCTACAGGCCACCAAACCTTAAGGCAGCTGAGTGTGCATTAGCTTTTCTATTGGAGACTGCAGTTGTAGCTCTCTTTTCAACTTCCACCCACATACCACAACTGTCTGCATGGATGCAGCTAGTTTTTGACAAGCACCAAAGAAAAACGAGATACATTCAATGGTGCTAAGCTACTAAACTCCTCTACCCTGTTGTTGTAAGTCTCCTAGTTCCACAGACAGGAGATATTTCCTTCCTGCAAGGAGCTCTCAGTGCCATTTGCCTCAAACCATCCAATTTCTGCCTAGACAATTTGCAGCCCTTTCTTCAATCCACTCTCTGCCTCCACGGTGCTCAGCCAGCCAAGTGGATAAACCCCCCGCCTGCCTCTGAACTTGCCTTGCAGCCGCCTGGCCAGCTCGCGGGTGAAGAGCACGTTCGCCAGTTTGCTGTGACAGTAGGCGAGGCCACGATTGTAGCATTTCTCGCCTTGGAGGTCATGGAAGCGGATTCGGCCTCCGTGGTGAGCCAGTGAGGACACGTTCACGATGCGGGCTGGGGCAGACTGCTTCAGACGCTCCAGCAAGAGGAAAGTCAAGAGAAAGTGACCTAGGGGGAGACAAAAGGTCATCCTTCTAGGAAGGGTTCCCCTCCTTGCTTATATGTGGTATCTTACTGCTGCCTTCATTTCAAGTTCAGGAAAAAGAAACTTTCTGTTAAATTCTCCTGAATCAACATTAACACTTTTTGGGGCCTTCAAGTTCTGCTCCTCATCTTCAAAAAGCTGGAGCTGTCATACATTTCAAAATGTCCCAGGTAACACGTACAGATACTTAAACTGGATCCACGATACACAAATACACCACATTGCATCTCCAGAACTCTGAGTCTGGGCCTCCATCCTTCCGGTAAAAGGAAGAATGAGGAAGAGAAAATCTGAAAGCAGGATTTTCCTTTGGCATTTTACAACAATGTTAATGTTAGAAGATGATCTTTAAGGGCAATTTCAACCCAAACCATTTGACGATTCTATGATTCCATATTGGTGCAAACATGATTCCACTGGCCTTACCAAGATGATTGACTCCCAGATGCATCTCAAAGCCATCAGCAGTCTTGGAGTAAGGGCATAACATCACCCCAGCATTATTAATGAGAATATGGAGTTCCTTCTCCTCTGCAAGAAACAACAGACATCCTTAAAGAAGGAAACAGAATGCAGACAAGAAGGTGGCACAAGTCACCCCTTGATGTCTGACTTGCAGCCACATCACCTTAAAAAAGATATGTCTCCAGCCACAAACTAGCTCATGGCCTCTGACCAGCCCCTGCTGTGAAACATAGCACCCAAGGGGTACAGAGACAAGCAGGGCAGGGATTTGGTAATGGTTAGAAGAGCAGAGAGCAGTCCTTGATGAAATATTCTCATAAAAAGAATCTAGAGACCGTACCTGCTAGAAATTTCTCAGCAAACTCCCGGATGGACTTCGTATCAGCCAAGTCCAGTTTTTTCACAATGACTTGCTGGTTCCCTGTCTCAGCTCGGATTTCACTGGCTGCAGCTTCTGCCTTTGCTATGTCTCTGCAGGCAACAATTACCCTCGCACCTGCAAGGAGGGGAGGCAGGAACGACAGAAACAGCAACTGAGATCACTGCAGCACGCTGGATGATCAAGGCTGTGACAAGCAGGCATGTGCAGGCGTGGTCGCATGCACAGCAATTACAAACAATACATTGTTTCTTTAGGGAACTAGCATCAGTCAGGAGGGGGAGGTGGCTGGAAGGGACAAAGCCTGAACAAAGCTCCCACTCAATTGTGAACTACAGTCCAGCTGAAAGATGCTTTCAGACCAGGTAAATGCACATCTGAAATGCCTATGTCCAGGTTCTCCGAGGTCAGGAGTGCATACAACAACACTGGTATGATAGGGTTGTATCTGCCTCTATAATGGGAACATCAAGCCAGGAGTGCATAAAGGTGATGGATTCCAGCAAGAATAATTTCTAAATGGATTGTGAACAGGTAGTTTAATCTTCTTACCAGTTAGCCAAATACCGTTTACATCAAATTAGCTTGAAACATAAATAACTAAAGCACACAGTGGTGGACCTATGGCATTTCCCAGCTTAATACAAGCAGAATCCAGGAACTTCCCCAGTCCTCTCGAATCAGTTGCAGTGCAAAGTATTTTTATGTCCCCAAAGCACATTTTTGATTCCAAGCAATGAAAACAGTTGAGGACCTAGGAACTTGCTGAAGGAACAGCACTTAGGCTCATCAGCAGTAACTCTGGAATCCAGTTTACTTCAACATAAGCCTACAACAAGTCTTCCTCAGGTCCAGAAGAGGGACTACTGACACAAGGCACAGCCACCTCAGCTGCACAGGGATGTCTGCTGATAAGACTGCACTTGCCTCTTTGCGCAAGATCTCTGGCGGTCTCCTTCCCGATGCCTGTGTTTGCTCCTGTGACTATAACCACCTTCCCCTCCAGCCTTGCTGTCGACTTACACCGTCCTCCAGCGACATACCGCCTGCAAGAGGGGAGGCACCAGTCACCTTTGCCTCCTTAGGGGGCTCGGGCCGGGGCTGAGCACCCAGAACCTGGGAGTTCGCATCAACACAGCCTCATCGCTGCGTCCTGGGCCCCAGGGAGTCACGGGCGCCCTCACCTGAAGCGGGTGATCACGACCACGTCGTGACCGGGACACCGGGAACGCGCCCCCCAATCCCCCGCGCTTTCCTGAGCGCGGCCCCGCCCCCGCCGCTCCGCCGCGAGCGGGCCGGTGCCGGGACAGCGCCCGGGGGACGCGCCGGGCGGTGCCAGGGCTGAGCGAGCCCCGGCAGCGCGTCGGTG
>VYXF01002162.1:59575-85717 GCA_013397295.1 Polioptila caerulea | reverse complement strand
GGACATGGAGCTGCTGGAGTGAGTCCACAGGAGAGCCTTGAAGATTAGAGAGCTGGAGCACTCTCGTTTGAGGAAAGACTGAGGCAATTGGGATTGCTCAGCCTGTAGAAGAGGAGGCTCTGGGGTGACCTTATTGCAGCCTTTCAGTACCTGAAGGAAGCTACAAGAGGGCTGGAGGGGGACTTTGAGGGCAGGTAGTGATAGGACAAGGGGTAGTGTCTTTAAACTGACAAAGGGTAGGGTTAGATTGGGCATTAACTGAGGTTAATGAGACACTGGAACAGTTTTCCCGGGAAGCTCTGGATGGCCCATCCCTGTAAGTGTTCAAGGACAGGCTAGATGGATCTCTGAGCAGCCTGTTCTAGTGGGAGGTGTCCCTGCCTATGGCAGGGATGTTGGAACAAGCTGGTCTTTAAGGTCTCTTCCAACCCAAACCATCCTGTGATTCTGTCTCTGTTGCACAGATGTGATAGAAAGCTGATACCCATCCTATAAATGCTTAAACTATAAGAAAGTGAGAATTGCAAGTTTTGAAATTTAGAGTGATGTTTCAGGGAAAAAAAAATCAAGCATTTAAGCTTGGGATTTTTTTTCTTTAATTGAGGCATTGTGTATCTGAAAATACACTTGGGCTCAACAGCATTGGGTAGCATGGTGTACTCAGTACTAGATGGGCCGTGGGGTTTGGGGTTATCCCCCTCAGCCAGTCCAACACAAACATGTGAATCCTTTCACCTGGTGCTGAGTTTTGAGATGACTGCTGCTAAGAATAGGTTTGGTGCTTTAAATAATGAACCTGCTTTTTTTTGTTAAAGCTGCGGGAAATGGAGGAAGAACTGAAGTACGCTCCTGTGCCTTTCCGCAACCAAATGATGAGCAAAATCCGAGCATACAGAAGAGACCTGTCCATGTTCCAGAGAGAGATGAGAAGCACAGATTTGGGATTGGGCCGTGGAAACCAAGGCGATACAAAATATGGAATCTTCGCCACAGAAAATGAACAGAGTGTGAGGATTAGATGTAAATTCTATTTAACTTTGCTGTGATTGTGCAAAAGCAGTATCACAAATGCATTGTTTACAGTGTTCCTACTTTAAACCACCTCTGTGCTTTTATAACTCCCTGTATATCTCTCTACACGTAACATGAATATATCAGGGAGGACAAAGAACACCTGGAACTCAGAGGAGAGCTTTTCTGTTCTAAAACAAAGAGAGGAATGTAATCAAAATGGAACTCCTTGAAAGCCATGCCGTTAGTAATTTGCACAACATTCTGTACTGAAACTCTTTGTTTAATCATTCCCCTACAGAAGGGAAAGCACAGAAGTGATGCTACTTAATGAAAAAAAGGTTAACCCACCTAGTTCTAATCTCCAAAACTAGCAAAGTGTGCATCATGCATTGTATAGGTTCTGTGGTAGAATTATCTTTGAAGCGATCTTAGTGTAAGTCATTTCAAGAAAATATAAGGATTTTTCCTCTAGCACATTTTTGCTATGGTTTTGCTGCTGCAATGCACAAAGTACACCAATTTCTTGTTTACCACATAGGCTTAGAGATATCTGAGCTAGTGAGATTGAATCTTCTTATTGTCTTCAAAGTGGTGTCATCTGTACAGAAAGTTCATGGAGGGGGGCTTTTAATTTTTCTGCCTTGGATGAGGTCGGTTTGAGGGTGTTTCTTTCCTTCGTACTTACTTCTGCTGCAGCTTGGGAATTTTTTGCATTTGATTCCTCTTGACTGATTACTCCAAAACCTGAGAGTAGGGTGATAGATTAGACTTTCTGAAGCTTAAGAAAACACTATTTTGAGCTACCTTCTGACCCCAAGGTCAGCAAACATTCCTTATCCTCTAGGCCAAGCTACTGGCATGAAAAGAGGATCTTTGTTACTTAGCAGTCCATCTGTTAGTGCTGTTTGTTCCTAATCCTTTTGACTGTAAACTCTTCAAGATTTCCTTGGCAACCAGCTGTGAAGTCGAAAATGAGGCTGACTTTGTATGTGAATAAAAGTAAAAGTTAGCATCTGGAAAAGAAGGATACTATTTTCATGTAAATGTTCTTTGATGGAAAAGTAAATTGTTACAAAGACAGTGTTTTGGAACTGTTTTAACTCTTCAGTGCTGTATCCTTTTTTGAGATTTAACCAGATTCGGCCATAATCTTACAAAATGAACAAGGCTTGGCCAGAATTAGCTGAGCTACATCAGTTAACGTAGGGAGTATGTACAGCTAATACAAAGGGATGGCCTATGGAGTCACATCCTAACTTTTTAATGTCAGAAGCCCTGACACTTCTGTCTTGGTGGTTAATAGATAAGCATCCATTATTTTTCAGACTAACCTGCAGTCACAGAGGGTGCTGCTTCTCCAGGGCACAGAGAGTCTGAACCGAGCCAGCGAGAGCATCGAGCGCTCGCACCGAATCGCCGCCGAAACCGACCAGATTGGCACGGACATCATCGAGGAGCTCGGGGAGCAGCGGGAGCAGCTGGAGCGCACCAAGAGCAGGGTAGGCGGGACACTGGGCTTTGCTTTGAGACACTCTGATGGTGCTTTAGTGGAACTGTATGCCAGTAATGATTCTCAGGGACCTTCCTAGGCGTAGTGATTGATTGGATATTTCTACAGACCAAATTCAGGCTGCCACGTTTCTATTTGTTCTCATACAAAAAAAGAATTACTGTCCAAAGCATCATGGTCAAATGTCTGCTGCTGCTGTGTCTGTGCAAGATGGGAGATTAGGCCTATAGATCTGCTAGAAAAGAGCATTACTGAAAAAATTACAGATTAGAAAATTGTTGAGGACTTGCCTTGTGACTATATTACTTACAAAAGTTAAGATTTTGCAAGCAGTTAGCAAGTTTTGGTAATGAAAATAAATGTAGTAGAAGAGTAATTACTTAATTACCAGCTTTCCAGTATTTGCAGGGAGAGAGAAAATGTTGACAAACAAGATGGCTTGTTCCTCATCCTTGGTTCATGAAGCTCTGCTTCTGCTGTGAAGGCTTCTAAAACTAGTTTGTTTGTTTTGTTTACACACATATGCAAAACTGACAATTTGATTTTTGAACTAACAAACTGATGGGATTTTCTATGTGTGCAAGTGATCCCAAGGGTAAAGCTTTTAGATGAGTGACTTCAGGGTACACTGAGTTTGACAAATAAACCCAGTCAGCCAAAACAAAAAGCATACCCCTGCTCTTGGGAGCTCTCTCTACTCATTGCAACAAAGCCTGTAGCTTTTTCATTTAAGCAGTTCTGTAATTTCAGTCAGAATTTGATTTGTCCTAGTCCAAAATTTGTGTTAGAAAGCAGGAAAGGAAATTAGTCTTGAGATTTGTAAGTATAGTTTTTGTTGTTTAGCTAATAAAAAATATTACAGTCCTTCAGGCATCACAGTCTCTCAACAGATCATTCATAGAATTGTTTAGGTTGGAAGAGGCCTCAAAGATCATTGAGTCCAACTGTTAACCCACCACTTGCTGTGTTCATCACTAAACTGTGTCTGTGACTTCTACTGTGAGCCTCTTAGGCAATGAATTGTGTGAACCACACATGCCAACTGGAAGCAGACTTTCTTCTTATTTGTTCTTTCATAGTGAAGATTGGAAATCTACTAAGCTCTGAATGGACTTGGATCGTTTTCTTCCCAGCTTTGTCCAGTCCATCTCAGTGCAAAGAAGCATACAAGCAGTTTTGCAGTTGAGGGCAATATGTTAAACTGCAGAGGAACTGTGCAGGCAGGTGTCTGTCATATAAGTGGCCTGGCTTACCCTTCACTTCCCTAGAATGTTTGGAAGGGGAAAAGTGAAATCTTACCTGGAGACCAGTGGCCGTGCATCATGAATCATGTCTGTGAAGCAACACCTTTTTTGGTTGTCTATAACCTCACTTCATTACATGCTTCTTACTAGCTGACTGGGTATGCTGGGCAGTTCATTTCTGGGCAATACAAAGCTGAAATGGATTATCCATTAACAGCTCAGAGCTTGAACCCTCTGCGTCAACACAGTTCTTTGTCTGGTAGAACTTGAGCAGCAGTTCAAACAGTTTGATATGCACTGCGGTGAACACATCAGTATCACTTTCTTCTGGTGTTAACAGCTATTAATGAAATGAAAGAAGCTAATGCCAACTTTCTGATATTTGTGTATTAATTAAAGATGCAGAAAGTGGTCTCAAATTGCATATCTTTGTATGTATCTAAGGGAAAGTAAACACAAAAGTCTTAATTTCTCCTTAGAAAAGAGGCAATGCTTCCAGCTGGTACAATATTGCGTCTCAATTTTGAGACTATGTGGTCATCCTTGGTCCTATCACTCATTGCAGCATTTCAACACCAGCTGCTTTCACGTGCATCTTTCCAGAGTTGATGTGTGCTTGTTTAACTAAAAAGTGACTTCTGTCTCTCTTCAGTTGGTGAATACAAGTGAGAACTTGAGCAAGAGTCGCAAGATTCTACGAGCGATGTCCCGGAGGTGAGTGGTGTGACTGACAGCAGCATGGAGCATTAGTGCCTGCTGGATTTAGGGGGAAAGAAAGAGTATCAGCTGGGACTGCAGGGAGCTTTTTAAGGAATGTGTAAACACAATGTGTGCCCACATGCAGGTGCTTTAATTTGTGTGTTTTCCTCTCTGGTAATTGCTCAATGGAGTACAGGCTGCTGAACAGCACTGAATGTGTGCTGTTTGGTCAGGATGATGTGGGGTCTTTAACCATCCAAAGCGTGCTGAGGACAGAAGCTGGTTACAGTGAATTGCTCATGGTGCCTTCAGATGCCACTCATTCAGGCTGGGAAAAGCTGGGCCATACATCACTGCAGCATTGGGCGAGTTAGATCCCTGATGACATGGACAAATGTGTTTAGCCCACACCAATGCCCTAGAGCAGTTAGTCCTGGGCTGGTCTTGAGACACTCTGAGCTGGACCATGTACTATTTTGATGGCTAAAACCTTGGCTTAAGTGGATTTGCAGTTTAGCTATATTGTTTAATTAGCCTTAAAAATCCAGTTCATAGATTGTATTCCCAGTAGGTACTTACCTCCTCACAACCTTTCCTTTATGCCCATTGCTAAAAGAAGTGATAACTGTCTAGTTTTCAGTAGTAAAAGTACTGTATTATTTTGAGATTTTAGTTTTCCTTCAACAACACAGTTCAAGTAAAAGCACCACAATGAGGGGACTTCAGGTATTTTCCTCTTTGATTAACTGACAGAGTTAATAGAGCATACAGAGCAATGATCTGCCTTCTGTGGGACAGGGGAAAAGAAACAGAACTCCTACTGCTGAAACAGGTTTAACAGGAGATTTTAACAGGATTTCCAGTAGAACATGAGTAGTGTACTATTGAGTTTGGCGCTTTCTGCTTGTTAAGAGCTTTTTGAAAAGCACAATGTGGTCTTGCTGAAACAGGGAAGTTAAGATGGTGATCTGGATCTAGAAACTGCTTCATAAACCTTGGCTTTTTATTTTTTAATTTTAGAGTAACCACGAATAAGTTGCTGCTGTCAATTATCATCATCCTGGAACTGGCCATCCTAGGAGGTGTGATCTACTTCAAGTTCTTTCGCAAGTGATGAACCTTCATGAGCAAGATGAGCTTTTCCACTGACGAGAAACAGGATGGACTATCTGCTCCCTTTGCCTGTCTGAGGTTGAACTGAGTCATGAGACAGCACATTCAACTGAAACTGTACTGACACTTGAAAGACAGAGAATGGGAGTAAAAAGAAACAGGCTTGAACTACTGGTAAGATTAATAAGAAGGTAATAAATATTTTATTGTCTCATTTTGTATATACTTAACTAAATGAATAAATCTTGGTATGTAATAAAGTAGCCACTGATCAATGGAAAAGCTAGTTTATTTAAAAATTGAGAAGTTAACAGTATTTGCCAAATGTTGACAATCTATCCACTCAAGTGCCTCAGCAGAGCTCTGTAGTGTCCAATATATCCAACAGTTTGGGTTCTTAAATCCTCACTTGCTCTTCACTGTCAGATTCATCTGGAGAGCTGGGTGTTGGGAGTTCCTCAAAAGCGATGTGTGCTCCTTCCCTTGTCTGCCCAAAGCACGTTGCTATCACATCGACTGCAAGGCGAGCTGTGGCTTCCACTGCCTCTTGAGATGCTCCGAGCAGTGGGTTGACTTCAACCATGTCTACAGCTGAAAGCATTCCTGTGAAAATGGTTTGCAGCTTTGTTACTCTGACAAAGGGTACGGCCTCCCGCAAGGTTTTGTTCTCAGCCTTTTATTCATTGTAGCAGCAAGTCTGGTGTTTGGGTTCGTGACCTACTCTACCCCTTAGACAAGTCAGATTGGCTTTTAAGTGAGGGATGAGGTTATTGTTCCCAGATGCAAAATTGTGGGTTTAATTTAGTTCTTTCCTACATCATCACTACCTCACTCATTCCTGCTTTCAGCTTTCAGGAAAAATAATTTATATTCCATACACATTTATGAGAGGAATGTTTTTTTCTCCCAGTCCAAAAATGAGGGTTTATAAAATAGTATCACCTCATATTCTTTTGCCATCCTATTCATGAATCTGTAGACTATTGTCTGGTTGGTATTTTTTTTAACCTTCTTTTACTGCAAATAATATTGTTTAAACATATTAAATAAAAACTTGACAGTAATAAGATGAAAAGTCCTTATATATTGAGTCAACTGCAGTATATTTTATGAAAGCTTGATTTGTTGGTCTTGAATCCTAGAATGGAACTTCAAACTATTTAAGATTGTTTGCACCCATTTTTGTATTCCAGATGTCCATTTTCACATCTTGCCTCATGTGTTTAGGATTAGGGAACAGAATTACCCATTTTTGACATTAATTGTTAACATTCTGTGTATTTTCTTTTGCTAAGCTGAAGTTGCTGATGGTTAAGCTGCTTCCAACACCAAGGGAATTGCCCAACCACAGGACTTCTTTTTCCCTTACTGAAGGCAGAATTGACCTTGCAGGCAGCTTTGCTTTGACTACACTTACTATCTATTTACACAGGGAAAACATAACCAGTGTGAGCTCTGGGTATTTTGTCCTGTCCTTGCTTAGCCCCGCACTGCTGGTCAGCTCCTACCTGTGTTGTGTATTTCCTCTGTGATGTACATGCCTTCTCTGTAAGTTAATCCACCTAGAACAGGAGTCCCCGTTGCTGGAGCCAGTGAGGGATCAAAAGCATCAATGTCAAAACTCAAGTGAATTGGTCTCTGTCTCCTGAGACAAAATAAAACAAGAAAAACAGTCTTAGAGCCTTAAACTTTTTCTATGTGCACTTCTTACTGTCCAATAAAGGAGCATCAAGCTCCTTGACCATGTCTTATATACATTAAAAAAGCATCCACTCAGCGAGAATTTGGTTGAAGATAAGTACTTTAGTTCCACCATCTTAACTGGTATTTGTCATCTTAGTGGAATGGTGTAGAGAAGTGTTATGATACAATCCATCCTTTTCTCCTTTTGCACAGAAAGCCAGGGTGAAGGCTGAAACACTTACGTGCATGGCAGCTAGGATGGAGGAAGCTCCGAGCTCAAGGATTTCACTGACAGTTCATCAAGATGAGCATTTTTCAGGTCAATACTAAAAGGCTGTTTCCAAACCCTGCCATGTAGCCTAACTGCTGAAGTAGCAAAGGATAATCTCAAACCTAAAATGTTAGTTAGTTACTTACATCTTCCAGCTTAATAAACTGGACACTGCTTGTCACTCACTTGAATTATTTAAATGGTGGACTGCATACTCCCAACTTACTGCCCATGCTCATCTGGGTTACCATCTTCTTTACTTGGCACAGCTGCAGCTAGGAAGGGTGAGCACACCTTTAGAAAACAGCAGCATCCAACACAGGTTCTAACCTGTGGGAGAGGTTACCCTTTCTAACTGACCCTCTCCCAGCTCCTAGACCAGCATGATTTGCTTCCCCAAACTTGAGCAAGGGTGGCAAAGGTGGCAGTTGTGACCTGCAGGCAGGGAGTGGTTAAAGTGAACCTTACCAGCTGCACTGGCACTGGCAGCCACCATCAGGACATTGTGTGTGAGCAGTCCAAGGAGGAAGCCATCAAATGCTTCCACCTCCCATACCAACAGCTCATTTCAAGTTACTGTCAAGTTGCTGCATGTATTTTTAACAATATAATGTGTATCCTGCACTCTGAGTTGATATAAACATCTTGTCAAACTGCAGAAAATGCAGAATTACTTAACAGAACCAAATAGTATAAAACAGACACTCACAACTGTAGTGAGTCGTGTAACCTGTCTGAGCCACCTGCAACCACTGTGAAATGGTTCCAGTGCTGAGCCTTTCCCATATACTGGACACTGTCCCAGTTCCGTAGGGCCACCTTCCATCAAGTGACCTTCATGAAATAACTTTCAGGAAAGCAGATGTCCAACAAGAGTAGTTTAAATTAGATAATAGTTTGTTACCTGCCCATCAGTTGCTCAAAGGTTCTTTCCATAACTTTCTGAATTCCAAGGCGATCGATATCCCTCATGGAAAAATACTGGATGTCAAAGTTCTTCAAAATATAGCTGTGAAAATAATTAAAAAAAAAAAAATCATTACTAGTTTAAGCTGAGATCTAGCAACCCTTATGGACATTATTTCAAGCTCATTTCAGCCTTTACAAAAACAATTTAATCTAAATCAACTTACTACTCAGCAGGATCCACATCCCTCAAACCAATGTACACAATATCAGATGCTGAAAGGCAGGGCTTTAGCCAGGAAAAGCCAGGAAGTTGTGGTACCTGCAAGCAAAGGTTTGGTATTAGGTCAGTTTAATGACATCCCTAACAAAACGCTATTTAATGCTTCTCTGAAAACTCTGTATCGATTTACAGCATCCTGTCTCTAAACAGAGAAACCACTGCACTTGAGGGTTTGGCTGATGTAATCAGTCCTTAACCTCCTTTCCTACATTCAGCTCAGGTAAAGTGAGATGACTTTATCTGAGTTGAATGTTAACAGATGAAGTTTTTAACTCTTCTACATTTTCCAGTTTGAAGAGGAGCAGGACTAAGAAGCCCAAATCCACAAGCAATGGGTAATTTGCATCAGTGAGTGTAAGGAGGAATGCTGAAGTAGATACCCAGATGTAGATCACTGACACAGGGCACTTGGTGGTGATGCTCTGTAACTTACCCAGTACATTATGCTTAGGTGGAAGAATGAAAACCAAGGCACCTGTATCTTTTTAGGAGAACTACCAAAGTCATGCAAACTTACAAAAACAGCATTAAAGAAAATTCAAAGTGAGAAGTTGAAAAAAAAAGAAAAAATAAAAGAGAAGGGGAAGAGCAGGGCAAGAAGTTGGGCCTCCACAGCTGGGCCTCTACATCATGCTGGCTTTTGATGCAGAGTTGAAGAATTGTGCTAGGTCTAGGACAGCAGCTGAAAGACTATGAGGTCATCATTTTTCAGCTTTGGTAATTAAGTAGTCATGGTATGGAATTGTAAAACCATTCAGTTAGTAATACCTACTAATTTTAAGAGTGATTTAAATTAACTCAAATTTCTCCTCTTTTCCCAGCTCTGAAAATGGCTACAGCCAACACAGCTGTCAAGCAGCTAGAAGGTTTTGTTTCCCTCTTAGAATTCTTAATTACTAATTATATTCTAATTACAATATTAGATGTTATTAAAGGTTTACACACCCATAGCTATATACAATTACACTGGGTTAAATTAGCACAGATTACAAGCATTTTCTACTCTAGGACAATGACCTCAAACTTCTGCAGTCATAAATTAAGAAGAGGGATAAATGAATTGAAGACCACTAGGAATAATAAATTCAGGTTTCAAAAATGAATTCTACAAAACTCATCACCACACCACAAACTGAGCATAGTAATGATAGTATTGTCAGATGCTCTCTAGTATCAATGATTCAGTAGATTTAATACTGCAATTTCAATTATACCTCTTTGTTTGTAAATAAATAAATTTGAATGTAGTAACTGTCCTTGACAGGTTCTTTGCTTTCTTACAATGGAAAAGGAGTTGTTGATAGTAAAGGCAGAGATGCAGGCATTTTCATGGGAAGGTACTAATAGCAGTTTGTGAGGCTGGATGGTTCCAGGAACCCCAAAGCAGTCAGGAAAGGAGGATGATAATTTTTTTTGTCCCATTATTGACTCAACTGCAGTACTGGAGAGTAGGAGGGTGAGCTATACACACTCCTGCACACATATGGTTTGCTCCAGAGAGTCAGAGGGGTATTAGCCAAACAAACCATTGTCAAAGGCACATTCTGCTACTGCTAAAGAGCTGTTTAAAAATTCATACTGTTGTAGAAGCCACATGGTACCAGCAGGCCTGGTGTTGGTTTTCCCCCCTCTAAACAGGAATACAGTAGGGTAAGAAAAGCCCCCTGAGTGAGTGCATGTGCCTGTTTGTGCACCTGCTGTGTGTGAGCTGCTTCTGCACAGGCATCCACACTGCTGGAGCTGAGCTGGGCTTGTGACAAGATCCCATAACCAGCACCATGCCTGGGTGGCTTGGCACTAAGCATAGCCTAATCTTATTCTTTCTTCACTGCTGCTGCTTGCAAGAAAGGCCTGCTCCCCCACTGCCCCAGAAGCTTACAGGTATTTTTTTAGCATGTCAAAAAAAAAATTGTAAAAAATTACTGCTTTTCTCTGCTGCTCAAGAACTGGAACCCAGAGACTAACATCTCCTTGTTCCTCAGCTATCACAGAACTTTAGTTTTGTTCTTTTCCCACCAAGCCATAAACTGTTCACCTTAGGTGAGCTCTAAAATTCACAAAATTTTCTTTCTCTTCTTATCTCCCTTAAGAAAGTATGTACAGTTGTCAAAAAGAAAAAAAATACCATCCCCTTTAACTTATGGGCAAAAAAGTAGAAATACAGTAACCTTTTTATTGACCTTTTCATGTTCAGGGGATGTTCCAAAAAGCCTCATTAGTTTTCCATTACTTTGGTTGCCATTACTGGCAATTCCAACACATTTGCAGAGACCACATCAAAATGACTAGAAAGAGTAAAGTATGTCAAAGCACCAAATGATTCTATTGACTTGTGGATGGAAATAATTCAAAAGAATTTGCAGGAGAAAAAGCAGAAGAGCTTTACGAGATGACTGCAGTATTGCCATGCTGAACAGGAACTGATGCAGTGATATCTTCAGTAGCCATACAGATTTCAACATGCTTGTTCTTGCTTGGCAAGGGCACACCTCCAGCAACACAGCACCCCCAAATTTATCAGAGAGAAATGAGAAATTTAAGAGTAATAACCAGCAGTGCAGACTGCCAAAATAAAGCAGTCAGGTTTTCTGCATCTCCAGCATCCATTCTCAAGATGCTGTTGTTGATCCTGCTCTCGCTCTCCAGCCTGAGCTTCAGCAGAAGCAGATTGTTGGATCAAAGTTCCTACTGCAGAGGCCTCAGCTGCTCACTGCACTGCTGCTGCAGGTCCCTGTACAGGGTGACACAGCCCACAGCTAAGCCAGGGTACATAGGCCTCAGGTCAACCTACTGTTCAGCATCTTGACAGCAGTTAAAACAGGCCATGCACATTTCATGTGCCCCGGGAAATAGCTCTTTTTGATAATTTGACCTCTTTCCAAGAAAAAGGCTCTCTCTTTAAAAGCTCACTGCAAGCAGTTACAGCTGTTCTGATTTGTAATATTTACAGTGGAGCAAATGCCAGAGCAGCCAGTTAGGAGAGATCATACAGGAACAGCCCCTGTCAGGCCCCAAGGTTGTCAAAACATGGAAGAGCCAAACTAAGCAGAAGCAGCGTGCAAGGTATGCAGGAACCAGCTGTTCCTGGAGGTGAGCTCAGCTCGGCTCTCACAGGCTGGGCTGGGGGGAGGTTCCTGCTCAGCTGGTAGCAGTGCTGCCATTGCCCAGCCTCGGCAGCAACCCCGAGCAGGACACAGGAGAGCACCACAGTCAGCTGCTGTGTGCAGCTCACTGCAGCCCATGAGGGTGCAAACACAAAGAAAAGCTTTTTCTCATTCGTGTTTCTGAGTGTGTCTGTATCTGTGTTTACTTGTGTTTGTGGCACTTGTATGCACGCATGTATGCACACGAGCACACACACAATAGTGCATATTTTTCCTTGGACTCTGAGAGAAAAGGTCTGCATTTGCAGCAGGTAAGAAAGGACCTCACATCAGCAATGGTGCATGCTCTGAGGTTGCCATGTAGGATAACTACAATCAGTATACTCACTTTATCTTGAAGCTCCCTCAGGAGAAATGAGAGAGGCTGTCCATGGAGGCTTCCAGACTGAGTTGTGAGAGGTGTGTTGATATCAGCGTGTGCATCCACCCAGATCACTCCGAGGTGTGGGCACTGCCGTGCGTGGCCACTGACAGAACCAAGTGCCAAGCTGGAAGTACAGTAACAATGTCTTTAGTCACCATTTCTCCTGCAGAACAGCTACAGGGACAATGGGAAGTCTCTCAGCTTCAGTCAGCCATGTCATTACATTTCCACACATGAGACATCTGTGACAATGCAGGGAGCATCCCATACAAACTGCATGGCATGCCGCTGCCGTGATTCCTGGAGGCCAAGTAACTCTGCAGGGCTGTAGTGACAGATAAGCCAGAGCTCTCTGCTGTCACTCTTCCCACACACTTGATCTTCACCTGCTCTAGATAAATCTAGCCTTTTTTTATTCTAGTCATGACACCTTCCCCCACAATCCCTTCTTATATACCATACCATCTTCAACCAATTCTCAGGCCGAAGGTTACAGAAAAAGAGGAAAAAACCTCATGTTGTAAGATCTATTGCAAAATTGTCTGTGTGTGGGCGTTACAAACCTATCCTAAGAGGTGATGAGCAAAAGACACATCACTAAACATTCAGCAATAAAGAAACCGAGCAGTTCCTCTGAAGGAACCTGATGACACAAACTTTCCCAAAGAGGTACTGTCTGAGAAGGTCAGGTTTTTGTACCTGTCTTCTGTATTTCACCCTAAAGGTCCATCCCTAAGGTATTGCCAAGAAATAACCCCCAAATTGTTCTCCCAATTCCCTTGCTTTTTAAATTAAATTCTTGCACTCCAAGTGTCAACCTGCAGCATGAGCCACTAAGTGTTTTTAGGTCAGCTCACCTGTGGTCACCCCCTAGAGTCACACATCTGTGTCCAGCAGCCACTGCTCTGCTCACGGCATCAGCCAGCATCTGGCTGGCCAAGCCCACCGACCGCGGGTATAAAACCAGGTTGTTGTACAGTTCATCGTTGGGAACTTGAGTGAAATTCAGATCTCCAAAGTCGTGCACTTGGCATCCTGGGAACACAGCAAGAAGAGGAGAAAGTGACTTATTTGAAAACCTTCCCAGGGAAATGCTCAGAATCAGCTGGGCAAGTATGAAAGGAACAAAAGGAAAGGAATGGATCCATCTGATTATTTGCATAGGATGCAAAGTGTCACAGCATTATAAATTAGAAAGTTTAAGACAACATAAGCAGCTAATGCCAATTAGCCAATCATAAAAAGTCACTTAGAAAAAGTTTGGATTCTTTTTTTTTTAATTATTTCATGATTAATTTTAACATGAAAAATTAGGGTTTGCGTTGCTATCTTCCTTCCCATTTAGACAGATTGTATACAGCCTCAAATAAGCTCAATTGCTCAAAGATGCTGAGGACTACACATTTCATTAACTATAGCCACAGTTACTTTACATTTTCGAGGCCCCCAAAATCCAGGCACAAAAGTGCCACGTAATAAATAATATAATTTTCATAAAGTACTTCCAGACAACTCCATGGAGAATTCATGAGTGCTTGTTAGGAGAACCTGTCCATTTTCTCAACACAAGATATTCCAGAAGGCATTTAAATTCTGGGACTTTGATCCCAAAACTCTTTGAGATCCTTTCGTTGGCAGGTAAAGCTTGATTGGATGTTAAACCTGAGAACATTCTGGGTGTAAAGCTCAGCCTTTCCTCTCAGAGACTCTCAGTTTGAGACAGGCCTGTCACTGCAGGCTCTGATGAGGGCAGTAAAGGCCCCGAGGTATTTACAGCTACACCAATAGTGGCTCAATAATGACCACCCTGAATACCAGTCATGCCTGTCCCCTTTGCTCCTCAAATCACTAGTCTGTTTGCAGTTCAAAGCATCCAGGCCAGAGCTTGACATATTGTCTTTAAGTCATCCTGTGCTTAATGGGCCAATTTGAAAAATTTAAGGCAAGTCAACATGAAGAAACAGCCTACCTGGGGCTCTGGGTTCCTGTTTTATTTCCAGAAAGCCATTAGTGTAATGTCTAGGAAATTGGCTCTGTGAATTTGCTTGGTGGATATTGCATAAAAGCATAGTTGAGAAACACATGACTTCTTTATATTTTAAAAGGAGTTTTGACTGGTGAAATGAATGAAGGAAAGTTTGGAGTCACTTGTGCAGATTTGGTGCTGGGAGATAGGCAAGCATACATCTTACAGCAGGGACCCAGGTGGGCAGATGGTGGAGTATGTGCAAATGAACGTGTCAGCTGAGCACAGCTGCTCAAGGAAGGACTGAATAAATGTCTTAACAACTCTGAGAAAACACTTCTCTGCAGGACCATGACATACCACTCCCTGCTTTTCACAAGGCAACACAGGCACCCAACTGCTTTTTTTTCCTCCCATAGACAATGCCTAATTAAGCAACAGGATGAAGGTTGTGGAATTTTGAGCCTATTTTGTTCAGATTTGACTGTGCTATCTGATCTCTGTGACCACTACATTTTCTACCCTCTGTTTATTCTGGTACTGTGCAGAAGCAGGAGAAAAAAAAAAAAAAAAGCTATGAGTTCCAAGATGTTCAGTAAATGTTAAAAGTTTTTGTTTGTTTTATTTGTGTCATCCTGCAAGGCTTCTTCTCCCATATATGCACACTGCTACACATTCCAGTATATCAAAGGATGAAAGTATTTGAGCATGCCTGGGAGACAAGTTTTGGAAGTAAGGCTTCAATAGGTATCAGGACCTTTTGGAGATACTCTTGTACAAGGGAATAATGCCTATAATACTTCTGACATCTGTGTGAAATGAATCTGCAGTTGGGAGCCCCATGCAGTGAGTTACACATTGCAGGACAACACATTACACAGAGTGATAGAAGAAAGAACTACAACTTAGGTTTTGTTCTCTCCTACAGGACATACAAACACATGGCAGTGTGTTTTACCCACTAAAGGATGAAAAACATCTTCCTTTAATTCTATCACAAAACTCCACCTTCAGACCAGTATAAAATGAAGATACAACCATGCCATCATTCCCTGCACTTGAAGGAATCAGTTAAAACTCTCCAAGCTATGCTCAGGGCAGGCCACACATGGCAGATTCAAGCAAGTGTGTTTAGAGAAGCAGCAAGTGTTTATTAGTTTCTGCTTTATCCTGCCCACCTTCAAGTTCCCATCGTAGGGCAAAAAGATTTGGTTCAGCTTCTGAATAAACTCCCCCCTTTGTTTCTTAGGATCACATCCGGTTTATACAGCTTAACACTTTTGTGGTACAGAATTCTGCAATCTTGTCTACTTTTTGAACACATGGTACTCATAATTCTGTCTGTTTTTATAGAAAAGCCTGTTTATAGAAAAGTCTGTCAAAGACAATAGATGCCTTCAGTTTTTGTTACCATCTTCTAAAGTTCAGATAGGGTTCATGAACCTTGTAGCAATTTCTTTTCTCAGCTTTGTGCATCCCTTATCTCTAGGCCCACTGTTTTAATGTGCTTGCAGAGGACAGCTCAGGTTTCCCAGGGTGATAAAGAATGTTTTCAGCCAGCTATCCAAAGGCTATCTGATTCAGATACAGTTAATCTCTGCAGTACACACTAATCTAATACTCAAACATTAATATCTTCTCTTACTATTTCTTTTAATGGTGCCTAGTGTTTTGAAAACTGGGGTTAAATGACCCTGGGCAAAGGGAAAGCTAAGTGAATAGATAGGGCACAGAGAAAGAAAGTCACAGTACTTGGATATGCCATGTATCTCAGTGTGGGAAGTGTATGTGCATGTGTACACACAGTTTTTCAAATGACCAGACACTAGACATGAAATCAACATGTACATTTGTCTTAATGGCACTGAACAAAGAAATTGTAGTTTAATACATCAATAATTACTTCAATAATTTGACATAGCTTCTATTTAGAATCTCAGCTATTAGTCTAAAAGACCTGAATTGTTTTCCATTTCATCTGCCTGCTTGCACATAGATTTAAGTTTTTTTCTTAAATGAAAGCTCTCTCAACTACATTATTTGTGCACAGAAATTGCTCAAGGGATAGACATGCTGCACTGCTGTGCAAACTGGGGATTTTTGCTGTTATTTGGCCCTTAGTGAAAGATTTTATCATCTACTTCACCAAGCAATATCCACTTACTTTCTTTGGTAGTTTGGTACTTTATTTTATATAGATACTAATACTTATAAACAAAAAAGCTTTTTAAATCAGTACCAAAAGTTAACATTAAGAATACATGGGGCCTTTTAAAAGGCAGTAGATTCAAGTTTTGAAAGGCAGAAAAAGCAATGGGCAGATAGGAAAGTCAGCTTCTTTACATCTGTTAGCAAGCACAGCATCCACAACATTTGTCTGTGAAGCAGATCAGGCCTAGCCAGCATTAAACTTCTTCTAAATTGAAACATATCATAAGTACCATGGAAGTACTTATGGAGTAAACAGCACAGACATTTTGCCAGTAACTAGCAAGTTACTAGCTAGTACATATTCTTAGTAACTAAAGAATATGAAATTAAATGTGGTCAAAAGTCTTTTGTTTATACTTTCAAACCCTAACAGAAATTACTTTCAAATTAAAAATGTATTATGTTTGATTCATTAGTCAGTTATCAACAGTGCAGGAAATTTATAACAACCAAATAAATACAAGTCAGCTCACCAACACTCTGGCTCAAGCAGAGATCCCTTTTTGAAGCAAGGAAAACAAAAAAGTAGGCCTGAATAATCTATTTCTGTCACAGAAGCTTGAAAGAGATACGAGGGAGATAAAGGTGTCAATCTGAGCAGGAGCACACAGTGTAGTTACATAACTAACACGTGCATGTGCACGACAGTCCTGCCAGAACGAACCACCAGCAAGGAGAGGCAGCATCTGCAGCTCAGTGTGCAGCCCTCAGAGGTTCCATGCCCTCCCCGAGTCATCAACAGAGGTGCCTGGGGGCACATTTCAGCCAAAAAAATGGATAAATTAGCTCAAAATAGTTTGCACAGTAGGTCACGCCCAGGTTGATTTCTTTTGACCAGAACAGGTTAGGGAAAGATCACACAGGCATTCAACCTGCAGACCAGGGGATGGACAGCTGTCATTTATTCAGCACCTTACCTGTATCAGGTAGAACAAATCCCCATTTTTCCTACTTAGGAGCCTTAGTCTTAAAAAAAAAAAAAAAAAAAAAAGCCCCAAACAAACAAATAAATCCAACCACCAAACAAAGATCCCAACAAATGAAGTATATGAGAGAAGGCAGAGTTCTCTGCATGCCTTTTCAAATAAGCTATTAATGTATCACTCATGCCCAACTCAGTGATAACTGGGACATAAGATGCCATTTAGCAAGCAGTATGACATGTCTGGAGTTCACGTGTTATCATAAGCAAAATACACACAGTAGCCAGCAGTTACTATAGTAATATATAACAATAATATTATAGTTACATTTTATATATATATATAATATATATAATTAGTTATGTATAACTAATTATATAGTAATTTCCCTGCACAGATTTAGAGAATTTTCTTCTGTAAAAACAGGCAGCTCGTCTAAGGTGGCATTTAATTGGAAAACATCTGGGCAGCAGCAGGGAAAGCTTCCCCCCATCCTCCTCTACTGGGAAATTGCACCAGCAACAGAAGCTGCACACTGATAGCAGGAGATTGAGCTTTCCAAACGCAGGCTGTTTGCTGACATTGCCCCATGGCACACTCACACAATAAATACAACAGCTCTGCGAGGCAGCAAATGGGAATTGGAGCAAAAGCACAAGGAACATGGGATAAAACTGATCTCTCAACACTGATGGTTTACACTGGGTATTTGTGAACTGGACATTAAAAAAAAAACCCCAAAAACCTAAATTAATGGTGAAAGTAAATCTTCTGGGTGAACTACTGTCACAGGAATCTGGAAATTCCACAGTTACTAGACCTTCTTTCATACTATGTTATATAAAGCTGCTCACATGAAAGCATCACTCCTGCAAACTGTTTTGTCAGATTATAGCACCATTTACTAAATCGCCACAGAGGCGCTTTTTGGGATGCAATGGCAATTTTGAACAGTGTTTATAGGCAAACTTAACCTTTTACTTCCCTTGAATGAAACCAAGTTACCATCCTTCTTTTCAGTAAAAATCCATTGGCTTATGGAGGAGACTTTGTAATCCTTTCTCACAGTGTCAAAATGTTACACAACAGCAAACAAATGATTCCAAATGAATTATGACCAGCGCACTCCGAAGCTTTTTTTTTTTTTAAGGCATCTTAAAAGGCAGTTTTAACCCTCCAGAATTACCCAGGATGTGTGTGTTACAACCACACAAATGAAGTGCATGCTTTCATGTTACATGAACAGGAAATTAGGCTAGCAAGGTTCCCACTGCAAGAGACAGACTTCAGCAGCCTGATTTAATCATAACTCTCTTGCCAGGAAGTTCATCACACAGCATCTATTTCTCCTTAAACTGAACAGGTATCTGCTGGAAGAAATCTAGTGGATACATAGTTGATGGCTCAATGGATACCTGTCAGCTCTAAAATTTCACTTCCTAAAAGGAAAGTTCTTGTCTGAGCAATTCCCATCCTTTTATTTGAAATTTTGAAAGGCCTAGTTTAAGACAAAGTTTCTGTAGCTGTACATATTTCAAAAGCTTCACCTCCTAAAAAAGCAACAAACAAACCCAATTGCAAGTGCTCCCCCAAGTCTGTAGTCAAGATATCCCTTGCATAAATTGAGCCAAAAAAATTTTTTTTTCTACCCCAAATCGAGCGGACACCTCATTTCCCTTTGAAAACTGCTTATAACTTTAATCTCTTATGAAATTCAGTGCACTTGACCTTAAGAGGTCTTCAAAAACGTCAGTCTGAGGTGTTGGGAAACATTTGCACTGTGGCTTGCATCAGAGAGAAGGGTGTAGCTCTCCTGTCTGCCACAGCACCAACAAACCCTGCACACGTTCTGACTGCCTCCAAACAAGCTGTACCCAGACTCAGCTCCTGATAACAAGAACACAGTGGGGCCCTTGCAGCCACGAGGATCATCCTGCCAAAGGAGCTTTCCTCAACAACAAGAACAACGAGAACCTTGTGCTTTAGGTTGTTACAGAAGTGAGCAGTTATTGCATTAGTTAACCCAGGCAGGTAATGCTTGAGAGGGAGAGCAGAACATATTAGAGATTACTGAAATTCTCTTCCTCCCTCTTAACCAGCTGGGAGAAACTAACATCTGACCACTTTACTTCTTCATGTACAAATCAAAATCGGGTAGTTGCTGGTCTGGGGGTTGTTTTGTTTGGTTTTGGTTTTTTTTAATTTAACTTCAGTGCTTCGTTCCCTGCTTTTCAGCTGGTGGTGTTACAACAAAAATTTCCACTTTTCATCCAAAAACAATCCTCCATACCATATTCACATCAACATACATCAGCCATAGGTCTCTTGGTCTTGTGAGTCCACAATGAGACATGGGATTAAAGTTACAAATGAGAAAGCAGTAATAGATCATGTGTACTGTAAAGCAGATCAAAATCCAACTCATTACCTAATTTCCCCTCTGTCATCTCCATTTGTGCCTGCCCCTAGTAACTCCAGTCCTTCAACAGAATTAATGGTAGAAAACCAAACCAGGATGTGATCTAAATGTACTCCAATCCAGAGAGAATTATATAGGTGCAGAAATTCAGATAAGGTGTTTAAACTAAACTGACAAACAGAACAATTATAGTTAAAGCACCCAAATTCACAAAGAGTCTTTTAGAGCCAATTTCATAGAGTGCAACCTCCAGTATGCACCAGCCAAATGGGAGAGAGAAAAACAAACATCAAATCGATGGCTGACACAAAGCTTTTCTTTCCAAAGCAGATTGTGTACTCCACCAGCATGGGGCAGGGAAGAGAATATCAGAACCAAAACTGACTGCAAGGACTGCTCTGACTCTACATTATCACTGTAGGCATTTTTGTCCTGACTTCCAAGGCTACTTGTAATCATGCAGATATTAAAAGTACAGCATTCAAAAGGAAAACCCACAACTGCTGAGCACAGTTGTGCACAGCAGAGCACACTCCCCCAGGGGAGCTTAGCCTCCCCTGCTCAAGGCAAGACAGCCACTGAGGTCTGTTGGGAAGAAACAACCTAAGAACATCCTCAGTGGAGGTCTCCTCAAAACAGCTCTCCTCCGAAACGCCAGCAGGGCTCCTTCTGCCTTGCCAGGTCATCAGAGCCAGTTCCTGGCTGCCTTCCCTCACAGAGCAGAGCAGCACCTGCCCTTGATGCATTCTGACAACTGGCATCCTGTCAAAGACTCACTGCAAATGCCAGTTACAATCAGCCCCTTCGGCTGTGCTTCGGTTTTGGACAAACCACAGGTCTTTGAAGGTAACCAATCATGGCTAATCTGCATTTGAAAGGTAAACAAGAAGAGCAGAGTCTCACGGATCTTTATCTCTGTATAAATAAAAAGAGGTAATTAAATCTAGTTCCAGAAATAAGCTGCAGTACTACTTAAGTATGTTGTACTGATATTATTAAACAGAAGTGTTTGGGCATGCCTGTGTCTAAGGGTAAGGAAAGAGAAGAGGACTGCCATTTACCCATTCTGTTTCAGGGGAAAAGAAAGGGAGAGGGTGCTCCTGGATAAAAAAATGCATTCCTATTTCTGCCTTGTAGGGAAGAAGAATTAGCTGTTAGTCTGATCCCTTTATGCTATATCCAAACTGATTTTTGTTCCTGAGAACGTTCCTAGCAAATGAATACTTAGCTTTGATGGCACATCTTAGTGCCAGATGCCATCAGAAGTAAAAAGGCATGAACAGTAGCACTTCTCACCTCAACAATGCAGAGATCTAACTAAACAACATGCTGCTTAAATGCCAGCAGTTATTTAGAATTTTGCCTATCTCCCATTTCATCAACAGCAGAAAATTTAACTCAAAAAAAAGCCAGATCTTGATGTTATCTCTACAATAAATTCAGACTTTATTGGAATTCTAGAGATTAGAGATATTTGACTGGCTCTACTAATGTCTTTACAAGTTTAAAGTACTGAGTTTTGAAGAGAAACAGCTGAGGTAAAAGCTAGTGCAAAAAAAAAAAAAAAAAAGCTAGAATCTAATTCAAGAATCCGTTCCTGACAGATTTTGTTTCCAACATGTAAATCCTATCTTAGTTCACTTGCTTAGTTCAGGGCAAGCAGAATGGTACACTCTATCAAATTCTTCAGGGATACAGGCAACTCTTTAAACACATTTACCTGGATGGACTGATGCATGTTATTTTCCCAGCAATGCAGCTGTAACTCTTGTTATTCCAAATCTGCTGAATCCCAGCACCTTTAGTTATTTATGCGTAATTGGTGCATAACCAAAAAACTTCTTATCTTACTTCTAAACTCTTTACTGAAGAAGATTTAGGTGGACAAAGAGGAGATATGTAGAAGCAGCTGCCTCATGATTTATTAAGACTGATACCAACCATATGAGCTGTCTTGGTGAAGAAGCAAAGTTGCACTGCTATTTCTGGCAGCAGATGGCAATAGGAGTCCAATGGTTTTGGGCAAAGCAGCAGCATAACTCCAGAGACACGGGGATTAACAGCTGCACTCCTCTTTTAGGGGAGGTTACTCCTTTCCAAGTCACTACACTGACCTCACCAAACCCATTCCTGAAGAATGTTTTTCCAGTCAAACAGAAGAATGGCAATAAGATTCCCATTCTCTCTGACAAGTATAGTTCCATTCTGTGTGTATGCCACATGTCTCTGCAGTTCACCAACTTGCCAAGCCAGCAACTCAGATCCAAACTTTGCTAATCAGTTCTACAGTAACCCAAATCCAAGACTAAGCTCAGCAACCCAGCTGCATGCAGCTCTAAACAAAGACAAAGAAAACTGAATTCAACAATCAACAACAGTCAACATACAAGAATGAATACTTGGGAAGAAATCTTACACTAAAATTTTTCCCACTCCAGCAGGTGACTTGGAGCACAGGTGCTCTTAGTCACCCCAAAGGCTACACTAAGACACAGTAGCTATCTGTTAAGTATAAAACTGAGTAAGGCCTTTCTCTCCTCAAGTATGAGGACTAGGCAAATGACTGGATTCACGTTTGATCAGATTCTCTGACTAATCTGCAGCAAACAGGAGAGGCCCAAGAAATCCTCACTTTAAAAAACTTCATACTTTGCACCTCCAGTAGCTTAAGCATCTGCCACCTATCTTCCCCACTCCAGGCCAATAAAAGTCTAAAAGCCTCTGCATATTGCACCCATTTCTGTTTAGAGCAATACACAGCCCTACATGCTTTGCACCCTTTTCTCCCATACCAAGGAGTTGTGGGTCTCTGCTTCCACATGGCACTCCTACTTCTTTGGCAAGATGTCCTTTGGGGTGATAATATTTTAGCTTCTCTTAGGAGAAGAAGCAAAGCCAAAAGACAAACATTGCCAAGGTAAATAAAAATACCCACAGGCAGAGCAAGTTTATTTTAATTTCCTCCTGCTAGACTTGCACACCCACTGCTTTTAGCTTGGGAGGTGGACTCCTGCAACAGTAACTCTTCCTGAGTACACCTTGAACTACGACCAACAGGTAACAGTGTTCTCTCTGCTTCTAAAAGTCAAATCCGTGGCTCAGATTCATCTCTGACAGTCTGGTACAGACTAGCAACAACATCTGCCTCTGTGCTCCCTCCTCAGATTTCAGCCTAAGCATAAACAAGCAGTTCACAGGCAGTCATTGCTTGAGGCGGCCAAGAAGTTACTATACCATGTAGGTATGGTCACAGAATCTTTCAGGGGAGGGATCTCCCCCCAAAATAGAAATTGAACAGAGCTCAGAACACTGCAATAGGACTATGAAAGAACAGAAATTAGTATAGGGTCAAAGGAACAATAAAATTCCCCCGCCCCAAATACACCAGCCAGTGAAAGCATTGAAAAACAATGCAAAAAGTGGAAACAAAAGTTTAGTGTTCTCACTCTGATATATCTGGAGCACTATCAACAGAAGTCATTAAATAAGGCTGACAAACATGGGAAGAGCCATGTGGCTGCTTCATATTCAAAGTAACAAACAAACAAACATAGAATATGCATCTTACCACCCAAATGCTACCTTCTAGAGGAGCCTCCAGAGCACCTTTGTTTTATACAGGTCAGGTTGAACTTGTATTACAAATGGAACACGAACAAATGAAAACTTTAAGTAAATAAACTTTAACATTTCAGGCAAACAGAAGAGTCTGATCACCAGAAATCTCTTCCACTTGAAAGCTGGTGAGGGCAATTTTCAGAGTTTCTGTTAATGCAGAGGAATACTGCCTCTTTCTCCCATCTGTACTTCTTTAGTTAGCCCAGAATCCAGCCTTAGTCTTGTACTGGGAAGCATCATTCCACATTTAATACCTGGTTTCAAACTTGTAATGACAAGGAAAATCAAGTTTATAGCATTCTTTCATATCCAAGCAAGGAACAGGGGCGTGTAACAAACACTTTGCATATGTGATGCCTAGAGAGGCTACCTGGAACAGAGGCTAGAGAGTGTTAAAGTTATACACAGACCCTGTGGTCACAAATGCTTCAGAACTGGTCAATACAAATGAAGAAGCTCTGCATCTTAGACAAATGTTATTTCTTTTTAAAGGAGAAACCTTGTCTGCTGCAGTATAATTTGCCTGTTCCTGGAAAACAATCAAGAATCCGTGAAAATTATTAACTCTTACAGTAAAACAGATAAATAGAATATCTGAATTAATAATTAGAATCATACTGTGGCTCCATTCATACTGTGGCCCTCTTAAAAGTATGAGCAAAAAATTCATAGTGTTAGAAAGACAAAGAAAGCAGTTTAAGTTTTACTGCCAGTTCAGCATACCACAGGACTCCAAGTAATGGCACTATTACAATAGTACTGCAGCCAAAGCTATCCTGGCATCCCAGGGAAGAAAAATAAGCAGCCTACGCATAAAAATACTCATTTGTTAACTTTCCATGAAC
Organism: Polioptila caerulea; assembly: GCA_013397295.1. NCBI lineage: Eukaryota > Metazoa > Chordata > Aves > Passeriformes > Certhiidae > Polioptila > Polioptila caerulea. The sequence goes on along the minus strand of VYXF01002162.1, from coordinate 61,484 downwards.
AACAAATGTGTACAGTACAAAAGGCTACATGGCAGAATCCTCCCCTCAAGCAAATTGTCTTTGCACTGTAAGCACTCTTCTGTGCATGCTGGTGACTGTCACCCTTTCAGGATGGGCCCTCACAGCAGGACCTGTTCTTAAAAGGGCTCAGAGATTTAAGCAGCAGTAGACATCAACACCACCTTAAAAACAAACCATCCCCACTCCAGTGGAAGAGCATGCCAGCAATAGGAAACTGCAACTGCAGAAGGAAGAAATCCCAGAGCCTCTAAAAATTGTAAGGGAACAGCAAGAAAATATCTCCATGCACATTATTGCTAATAAGAAAACAACCTATAAAAAACTAAGCAGTGAAAGTATTTTTAAAATTTAGTTTAGCTTGCTTCATTTCTATCCCCATAACATTTTGATACTGGAATCCAGAAAGGGTGTGAATTTCCCTTCTTTGGGGAATTTATTTCTACTTTCTACAAGCTCCCATTGAAGTGAGCTTGTGTCAGGCAAATGAGAGGGCTCTTTCTTCTAGTTTTTAATTTTGTTGGGTTTTGTGGGTTTGGGGTTTTCCTCAAAGAATTCTTACAAAGTGGAAACATTAGCTCTGAACCACTTGAAAGAGAACCCCAAGCCTTCCAGGATGAAATTCTGTTATTGATACAAAATTATCTGCTGCCTAAGTCTTATTTAGAAGAGTGTCCTCCTTTCAAACCTAGCAATTTGTTAGTTTCAAATAAACTTTAGGCTCAGTAACTGTTCCAGTACAAAGAACCTCTTTTACATGCCCTCTTCCACATTTTTTGAGATTATAGATCACGTTGACTAGAATTCAAGTATTGCCAAGGATGGCAAGTGTCTGTACTTTGCACAAAACAAGAGAGGAAGAGAATATCTACTCATTTAGCTGCCAACCGGGACTTTTCAGCTTGTGAATCATAAGATAAGCGCGATAAGCCTACGGGGCTGCACAGAACAATTGCTTCTGTTTTGAAGAGTTCTTACAATTCAGAATAAAACTGCTAGAGGGTTATTAGGCAATTATCTCTGTATGCATCTAAACTCCACGGATGCTAACCACCCAGGGAGCAGATACTGGTTCTTTCTGTGGTCCAGCCCTGCAATCCATCCTCATCACACCGTTTGCAGTAACACTTTTTAAAGTTTCTCCAAGACACAGTTCACCTTTACAAGTTTCTATCCTTCGTGTCCTGTTTCTAGTAACTGTGGTACAGCTTTCTGCAGGTCTCAGCTTGTAGAAGTAATAGATGTGAAAAGCTGAATCACAATTAAGTGCATGGGTTTGCTTGCACAAAAAGACCAGAAACAGCCCATTGACAGGGTGGCATTTGCAAGCGTTTTCGAAGACTTAAGACAAGATCTCATATATAAAACTGAGTACTTCTCCAGAAAATTTTGAATTTCATCACCTAGAAGCATGCGACACTTTTAGAAAGAAACTGGTAACAAAGAAAGAAGGCAGAAAAAAAAAAAAAAAGAAAAGAAAAAGGCAAAGCCCACACTTTGTGCTGAGGCAGGGATCGCAGTTACCCGTCTGGATGCCCTGAGCGCACACAGCGATCCCGAGGCCTCTCGCTCGCCCGGCTCTCCCGCAGTCAGCACGGGAACAGCACACGCTCCGTGTGCCGGGGCAGCGCTCGCTGCGCCAGCGCAGGCGGCTCGGGGCGCGTCCCGCGGTTCGGGGCAGCCGGAGCGCATCGCGGCCGGGGAGCCGGGACACCGACCGCTCTTTGTTCCGGGGACCCCCGTCGGGGCGCGTCCCGCGGTTGGGGGCAGCGGGAGCGCATCGCGGCCGGGGAGCCGGGACACCGACCGCTCTTTGTTCCGGGGCCCCCCGCAGGGCCCGGTGCGGCTCCTCCCGGCGCGGAATGCGACAAGCCTCCCCCTCCCGCCACCG
>VYXF01002162.1:0-54990 GCA_013397295.1 Polioptila caerulea | reverse complement strand
GGGAGCTGGCGGTGCGCGCCCCCCGCCTGCAGCTGCGCTCGCTCAGCGCCGCCACCTCCGCCGTCTGGCTGGCGGCCTACGGGCTCTTCGCCGTCAGCGAGGTATCGGGCCCTGCGCGGCTCGGGCCCGCCGCCCCAGGGAGTCCCAGGGCTGGGTGGCCGCGCGTGTCCCCGGAGCAGCCTTGGCCAGCGGCGCCCGGGGCGTGGAGGGCGGCCGGAGCCCCTGGGAAGGCGCCCAGCGCCGCTCCGGGCATCCCCGCGGCCCGGGAGCGCCGAGCTGCTGGGTGTGTGGTGGCACAGGGAGAGCCGGGCCGGCCGGGGGGCCGCGGGCTGCCACCCGCTGGTCCCAGGGGCTCCTCGGGTGCCTCAGCGAACAAGGATGGTTTATCGCCTCTTGACAGATAGGGTGGATGTATGTCTGGGTGCCGTGTGATGCCTGGCACATGCTTGTGAGTCCAAATAACACGTGCTCACTCGGAGAGAAAAGAATCTGGATTTAAGAAGGAATTAAAGAAGGTGAATGATTGTTAATCCCCAAAAAGAATTTTTCTTAGTCACTCGGAGAGCACTGCAGCATGGATGTCATCACTTTTCACAGCTGAGGGAGAAAGATGTTTGCAGTACAGATTTCAAAAGCTGTTGATTTCTAAACTAATGCTTTTGCATTTATCAAAACCTGGACCCAGACCAATTATGTCCATACGGAAGTCAGCAGCTTGACCAAAGAAGCTGGTCACTGTGACCCATGCTTTTACTGTTGCACATCATTTTTTTTTTTCAGTAATCTTTCCTAAGAAATGAACATAGAGATTGTGTTATGAGTCTGTTGTCAGGAGTCAGATAGGAAAAGATGGTTCATGTTTGGGTTTCATTTTTTATGAAAGCACGGTCTGCAGTCAGTGGTTACCACCCACTGCCCTCCTGGTTGCCTTTACACACGCTCTTACAGCCTGTGTGCAGGTGACTGCAATTCTTTCTTTTGCCAGGAAATGAAATCTGAAAGTGTCTCTGTCTTTTTGTGGACTTCACTGTCTGTACTTCATGACTATCTGTTTTCCCCTGTGATAACAAACTTTTGGAGAAGTCCTGTGTACTTCCTGAATCCATGGCTTCTTTAGTGGTACAGGCCCAGCTTGAATGGTAGGGCTGTGCCGTTCTGGTTCTTTAGGAGGTGTCAGTTTTGACTCTCATTCATGGGTAGGTGGTCTGGAGTTCTCTAAAACATGTCCCAGAAACAGGTTGTAGGTTGTGGACCTTTAGAATTTATTACCAGGTCTTCAGATGACTTACTGGTGACTATAGTGTCATCAGTTATATGTTAAAATGTAACAGTAATCCCAAGATTGCAGCACGCAAAAGACATTGATCCTTAGACAAAGTACAGGATAAAGCAGATTTTCTTTGGATTGGTATTTCAGGCAGGAAGAGGGTGAGGTTTGAACAAGTTTAGACTGGCAGTTCATAATAAGAAAAGCACTGGAGCAGTGTTTATCATGAAGGAGGGTTCTTCTGCTCTGAGAATCCACCCTTGGTTCTTGTAAACATTTCATAAGACTTCTTTGTCAGTGACATCATCTTTGTAGAAGTTTACCCATACACTCTCATTGATATAACTGACTTGTTTGGGTTGAGATTTCTGCATAGAAGTTGGAAGGGAATAGAATTTTCTTGCCTGTTTTCCCCTGAGCTCCCAATTCTTTCAGCTCCCAATACTGCAAAGACTGATTTAAACCCTCATTACATATACATCAGCCATATCTACCTGAGTAAAAATGCTTTGCACCTGTATCTTTAGTATACAATTTACTGTGCAATTTTACTTTCTCTGAAGCTCTGTTAAAGAAATGGTAAGCTCAGAGCTCTGCCTTTTCTTGGCTTGTGTTACAGAACAGCATGGTGCTCTCTGCCGCCATCCTCATCACGCTGATCGGCCTGATCGTGTACCTGCACTTCGTGAAGATCGACCAGGAGTCCCTGTTGGTCATCAGCTCGCTCGGCATTCAGGTCACTTCATCCTATGCCTCAGGGAAAGAGAGCACAACCTTCATTGAGATGGGTCAAGTGAAGGATGTGGTTATCAATGAAGCCATCCATATGGTAATCGTCCCAATTCTGTCTTCTTGTGTCTGGGCACACTCACATCCACTGTATTTTCATGAGCATGATTTACCTGAGCAATGAAACACAGCACCATCCATAGCTTTACTGACATCAGGAGGTTTATTTCAGATTTTTCTCCTTATTTTGTCATCTCTCTCCTTTAAAGGAGAACTCAAACCGAACGATTTACCTCAAAAAGCCGGATTCATCCCTTGGATAATGCCACTGGCATTGAGCTAGTGGGTTTAATTCTTTGTGTTATGCTGTTCTTACAAATCCTGATGCCCAGCTCCATGTGTAGTCAAGATAGAGATGAGAAGCTAAGACAACACAAACAATGGTTTTTCCTATTGCCGGGGTTTTCTGCAAAGCTCCTGTAGAAAAGCAGACCTTACCCTTCCATGTGTGTGTTCTTTTCAGGTTAAAAACTTAATAGAGAAAGAACAGGTAAAATTATTTCTTTATTGAGTGAAAGTTGATACAAAGCTGTTGATACAAATTTGTAGACTTGACTGTAACCTGGCAGGATTTGCCTTCAGCCCAATGAGTTGAAACAGATCCTATTTCTGTGCTAACTCCAGGCAGTTTGGAAGCATTTTTATACTCCAGTGATTTTTTTCTGCTTGTCTTGTAGCAAAAAGTTATCTACTACCTGTGTATCCTCCTCCAGGACCCTGAGGATCCTCAGGGAGTATCTGAGGTTGTGCCACTGTTTCAGGTGAGTTTGACTGAATGGTTGAGAAATCCATGTTGTGGTCTCTGTGTGTGCACCAGTTGTCTAAGCATGTTTTTATTCCACTGCAGGTAGCTGATGACAGTTGCCTTTCCCTGGCTGGGCTGTCAGGATGGGTGGCATTTGAAATCTCACAGAACTACATACTAGGGATAGGTTTTTTCATTTGCTCTCCATTCAAACAGCAGGGAGTTCTGTCAGTCTGAACCCAGTAGGAGTATGCATGAACTAAAAGTCTTTCGCTCACATAGGGTGCTGAGGACTTGTAGAGCTTTCTGTGCAGTCCTGTGCTCAGGGTTACCACCATAACTCTGCCACTGTGCTGCAGTTGATCTTTCATTCAGCTCTGTGTACCAAAAGTTCTCATAAAACCTCCTTGGCATTGGAATGACTTCTCCTGCCTGACCTGCTGACAAAGATCATGGTACAAGCCATGACCAATTTGCTTAATGTATAATAACTTGTTTGTGCTGCCATTACCTCGTCTCCCCTCTCTCTTCTCTTGCTAACGTGTTCTGACTGTTCATAATCCCATTTTTGGAAGGGATTTGCTTTGTGTGTGTTCATGCCTAACACAACAATGCCCGTATCCTTGAGGGGTGGTAAGCAGTGCAGAGGTACCTCACTTCTCAGGCTGCTGAGCTGTACAGCCCTCTCTGTCCTTAATTCACCTGCTGCTGCTGACTGTTTTGTAATCTGCATACAGTTTGTGACGGGATACAGTCAGTCTGCAGCTTATATACTTCTTATATGCTATATACTCCTATACTTTGGAGTATAGTCTATTCCATTGATACTTGCTGCTAACTCAGTCCCACAACTGTAAAGATGTTTGGTAATAGTAATATAAATCAGATATTTCTCATATAGACAAGGGAAAAAGTAAATTTACTGGAAATCAAAAACTACTAAATTCCAGATAGCTGCATTCAAGTACCTGGTTTTGGTTAGATATGCTCCTTTCCAGGTTCAAAGGGTCTGTCTGGCATCTCTATTGTTTGTCTTTTTTTTTTTTTTTTTTACCTTTTAAGTCTGAAGTTCTATTTTCATGGAAATACCTTAGTACTCGTAGGGTTGACTCCAGCAGCAAAGGAGGTGTGGAACTCTTCCATTTTGAAATTCAGTACCTGTCTGTAATTATTTTAACATGCAAGTTAGTATGTTAGTTTTGAAAGAGCAGTGATTAGTAACTTTATTGTGTCTCCTTCATTGGGTTTCTGTAAGTTATGTCAGCCTTCAAAAATACATTTTCCCATGTCACTCAGCCCAGGAGCCCTACTGCACTGAATTGACCTTTTGTTCTCTTAAGCAACTCTTGCAAGGAGGCATTTGATGGACTTTACACACTAATGCCATTTTGGGAGCTCAAAAGTTACAGGATCATAGGGACTGTGGGACCGTGAAACTTTCACTTCCTTGCTGGTTTTAATCTGGTTCAGGTTAGGATTGATGAAAAATCATTGTACTTTGACCACTGTTTGCTGTTTGGGTAAAATTAATTGGTGTTTCAGTTCAGAGCCTGATTCTCTGTTGTTTGACTTCTAGAGCTCCAAGCCACGACTGGACTGCTTGATAGAGGTGTACAAAAGTTGTCAAGAGATCCTGGAGCAGAGGAAGACAGCTCCACAATCAAGTGAAATAAAATAGCTGAAAAAAAGGCAGCTAACTTTCAGCAGGACTCAGAGGGACACGTGGAAAAGCAAGCAAAACTGCCCCATGAGCAGAACTTTCTTAGGCTCAGACAGAAAAGGTTTTTTCTTGCCTCTCCAGAAAAGAATTATGGGGAAGTAGGGCAAAGGGAGACAAAGAGATGCATCAATTTTTTACTCTTTCACGCATCTGAAAATTATGCTGAAGTTGTAAAATATCCTTGGCTGGACTGCCATAAGTATGCATTCTTTGGTTTTTATTTAGCCCTTTGTTTGAAACACACTCTCAATACCAAAGCTGATGTGTGGGCTCAGATAGTAACTTCTGATCACAGGAGAAATTCAGAAGGACAAAACCAGAAAATTAAACTGTTGCATTCAGTTGTGTTTAATGAAATAAACATAAAAGATCTGTAGACTGACCTCTTCAGGGATCTGCTTGAAAGAGTCCCCATGGGATGGGGCCCTAGAGGGAAGAGGGATCCGAGAAAGCTGGCTGATAGCCAAGGATCATTTCTGCTGAGATCAAGAACAGTCCATCCCAATGAGCAGGAAGTCAAGCAGAAATGCCAGGAAGCCTGCATGGGTGAGCAAGCTGCTCCTGGCAACGCTTGAACACAAAAAGGAAGCAGACAGAAGGTGGAATTAGGGACAGGTAATTTGGGAGGAATATAGCAATACTGTTCAAGATGTAGTTAGAAAAGCTAAAGCCCAGCTGGAGATGAATCAGCTGAAGGATGTCAAAGGCAACAAGAATGGTTTCAGTAAGTGCTTAAGTATCAAAAGGAACACAGGGAAACCGTGAACTCATTGCTGAATGGGGCAGGGCGTGTTGAGGCAGGACATGGAAAAGATGTGGCATTTAAAGAGCCACATCAGTTACTCTGACAATATGAGGCACATGTGTTATTGAAAATGATGGTAATGACAATGTGAATAAAGTTTTATTGATCTGTGCTCTTGGTAGTAACTTAAGGTTGGGAAATTCTTCTTTGTTGATAAGCTGAAGTTACTTTAACACTTAACTGGTATTTTCTCTCTACATTCCATGACTCCTTAGTAATATAAATGAGGCGACTCAAGTGTCAAAACAAGAGTTAAACCCACAAGTTGGCAGGAGCCTGCATTCATGCTTATTTTGCATACAATGCTGTACTGTGCTTGTCCACATAATCTGTAAATGAACACTTGGCACCATACCATCATGCAATAAGGGGATTTATGGGATTTTTTTCCCACAGTGCCACAAAGTTTGAAAGACAGAAGTTAGCTCATATCACAGGAAGTATTCTGGTTGTCCAAGTGAAAGGCAGCAGCTTGGGGATGTGCCACTGCCTTTTGTATCAGAAAAGAAAAGATATCTCAACAGAGTGGACAGAGTCATGGGCTCAAGAGTGTGTTGGTAATGCTGAGTATGCTGTAAAAACCATGAAGGCCTCAGAACATGCACTGACGAAATTACCAAGAAGCTGTGTCACAACAGGAAGTCAGAAAGATTGTTTTAGCAATCTTTTGAAGTAGTGAACATCCTGTGCCCATGGTATAATCATCCACTTAAGCTGAGAGAAGATCAGCAGAGAGAAACAAAGAATCAGTCTAGGGCACGTTTATACCTGCTATGGTTCATGCCTGGATACCAAACAATCTATGTTCATTTTTGCTTACATCAAGAATATTTTGGCTTTTAAAATAGTTTATTGTATTCTGAGAATAATACACATTTAATTAATGGTTATTAACTCATGAGCTGCATTTTATTAAGAACAAACAAAATCTCAGTATCTTCCAGACAGCCTTTTACTTACAGCAGTTAGGAACACAAAGGCTTTTGTCATCTCATTCTATGCTGCATTAACAGTCATTGCCAAAAGCATTGATTAAAATAATTATTTTCTCTATCAAAGAATCATACAAAGTGGGTATCTACACAGGGTGGGGTGTTTGAAGACAGGTAAGCTATAAATAGGAGGGATATGTGCATCCATCAGAGTGGGGTGGTCCCTGAAACACTCAAGTATCGGTGAATATTTTTAAGAAATAAGGAAGAAAAGTTTTGTGTATCATGCTTGTCAATTTAAAGTGCAATTGTGGCAGAAAATAACAAGTTTCAGGAGAGGTCCTGTTTATTTAACATCTCTGGTCCCTGTTTGCCCTGGTACAAGTCTCCTCAAGCCTCTGAAGACGTGTGTTAGCACTGTGAGGAAATACAGCCTGTGAACTGGAGACTTCTATGCCTTGAGCATCCCCAGCACTGATGATGGCTCCAGCCTGTTCTGAAGCAGCTTTGTTACTGGTGGGATGCCAGAAGCAAACTGCCAAACAGACCTTCAGATACAGGAGAAATTATTAGGCACAGGTGATAGAGTGAGGAGGGGTAACACTTTGTGTGTTCAAACCGTACTAAGATAATTGTGAGAGAGAGGGGAAATACAAACAACTAGCAGGATATAGAGAGACTGGAAAGTACCTAAGGGAAAACAAAAATGACTAAATAGCTTTTTAAAGTTATTTTTGGCTCAGAAAGCTTCTACGCCTTTTCTGTACCTTCAAGGGATGGTCTTTCAATTCTTAACAAATGGGTACATTACAGTGTGTGCAAATCAGGTCACTGTTCATACAATCTTTTCCTGTCTTAGGTGTGCCATACTGTTTCTATAACTCACCATGGGATGGTTTGGGGTTGGGTTTCTTTTGTTTGGGTTTTTTTTGTTTTATATTTCAAAGATACTGATGAGGGATTGCTTAGAACAATTTTTGTCTGCCCCCTGCTCTTCTCTTTTAGTTAGTGACTTTGCACCCATCATAAGCATGAAAAAAAATCTTCTTGCTGTATCTGCTCCCCCATGTTCATTAGTTGGATGCGTGGTGGTCAAGGTTGGTGACAGGTACTATGGAGTAAAAGCACTGGTATGGTTGGTTTGTTTATTTGCAAATAACTGTTTTGCTGTCACTGACTTCTGTCTAGTCATTGGATTCACAGTGTTCTAATTTGGGAAAGCTGCCCATGAAAGTATAATTATTATGAAGTTGGAGGTGGTACTTTTCAAAGTGCAGTTATTCTTCCTTAGCTTTTTTAGAATGCTTATCAAAATAGCTGAACTTAAACTATGTAGATTTAGATTTTTTATGAAGAATTGCTATTTTATTTGTTTAAAATTCAATAGCCTTCTCATAATTAAGTCCCTTTGAAATAGATCAAAAAAAATCAAACCTACCAAAATTCTTTAGGAAAGTCAGAAGAACATGAGTACACATTTGCTGACTACCTCCTCCTTATGGTACATGAAGGAGGAAGGAGTTTGAAAGAAGCAGCTTCTGTCAAGTCAGAATGGCAGAGCTTGTCTGGGAAGATCTGTCCTAGTTGCTGAAAGACATAAAAAGTACAAAATTTGCTTGCCTTGTCTTCCTTTGTCTGAGATAATGTGCAGTTCCAAACACAACTACAATAGTGGTTATCAGAAAGTCTTTGAAAGTGCTTGTCTGACAGTGGAGCATGTGGCACACTGAGGCCTGCAGCAGCAATCTGATGTTCATCTATTGCATAGAACAGCATCAGTTTCCCAAATGCATCGGTCCTGCAGGTACCAGGGCATCCTCTGACACTGCTCCAGTCCCGTTGTTCTGAGTATTCCACATGCAAAGACCCTAGGCTTCCACCTTTATTTAAAGTTAAAAATACTCTTAAGTACTGCTGATCTCTAATTCTATACTCCCTGTTTCAGGTCTGAAATCACCCTTGACTTGCATCAGAATCATTCTTGTGAGTTTAATTCTTCTTCCTTCTCAGCAATGTCCTTCTTTCATGTCTGAGCAAGGACACAAAAGTTTTTGAAAGCTGAAAATGGGAGGGATCACAGAAAATGTATGTACTTGTAAGGCAAGGCAGTACAGTAGGAGAGGGAAGAATGAATGCAGATGTAATGACTGGAGCACTGTGCAGGCAAATGACCTGAGGAATGGGATTTTGGATGGAATGTGTCATGGAAAGGAAACTCCTGCACAGTCCCCCAAATCAACTTTTTTTTTTTTTTTTTTTTCCTCAAGAGAAAGTGCACTGCCTCTACCTCTAAGGAACTTTGTCTACTATTATGGAAAAAGAATCAGAGCCTGCATTAATCTGTGGTACATAACCAACAAAATCAGGTCTTAGAGCAGGGTGGGCCCCTTTGTGCTTCGGGGCACAGAAGGAAAAAAACATGGATTTTCAGTCTCCCAGGGCTTCTTTGCAGGGGTTTTGCTTCGTGAGGGCTGTGTGGAAGACAGCAGTGAAGGAGTCGAACGATAGTTAATGTAGCTGGCAATCAGAAGTGTTGCTTCAACAATCTGGGGAAAAGAGAAAATTATTAACTGTAGGTCAACTAGAGGTAAGAGTGCCCTTTGATTTTTAGAATCTATTTGACTGCATAGCTTTTGTAAATGCCTTTCTCCCATGGAATTGATCAGTTTTAAAATGAAGCTCTGTCTTTAAGATTTAGGTAGAATAAGTCTCTTGTTGAAAGTTTCTAGCTTACAAAGGATTTGTTGAATATATAGAGCTAGTGCAGTGGCCACAAGTACCAGTCCCCAGGGCTTGTACAAAACACCCAGCCCTGATGCTGCCAGCTGAAAAGAAACTCACTTTTCATTTGTAATTACCTTTGGAATTGCCATTGTGAAGAGGAGCTTTTCAGTGCTATTTTTTCCAGAACTTCTTTCTTTCATTTGACTGACTACGATCATGAAGTCATCTCGACAGCCTCCAAAGGTCAGCACAGAGGAGTATGAATAAGAGACCTTCAAATGCTGCAGGCAGAGAGTTTGAAAAGTCATCGTTCTGTAAAACACTCTGAATGTCTACCTTAAACTAATATATTAGTTTATACTGCTACTTCCTGCAAGAACACCAGGTCTCCTGCAGTGAAGGGCAGCAGATGGCTCTATAGGTAAGAGCTGGCAGAGAAAACTCAAGTGAGAATTGCATTTCTAGTTTTCTCCTGGTGTGCCCGATGCCTCACTACTTCACAGTACAGATTTGGTTATATTCCAGATGGTGGTAGTAAAGCACACACCACTGAGATTTTGCAAGATACATGAACATGTTTGCTGCCCTGCCTTACACTGCAGCTGTAATTTTCCTTTTCCTATGTTCAAACATAACACTGACTTCCCTCATCTCTGACTTTTACAAATTAACTTCTGGGTCCATTTCAAGTTAAAGAAAAACTGTTAGTGACTTTCACTGGACTAAGGGGAATGTCTTTCTGTGCTAGGTAAGGTATTCCTCTTAAACACTGTTCCTCAACATACCATTGTGTTGTAATCCAGTATGCTGATACCATCTTCATTCACAGCTATCCAGACTGGACAGTCTTCCAGTGAGGAAGGCAAAATAGGCTAGAGAGAAAGAAAATTATTAGTTCAGACATTTCTTGACCACCACAGAATGATGTTTCTGATACAAATGTTGAGATTTAAGGATAAAGTGAAGATAAGAAAAAATCCTAAAGGCTTACTGGTGTGACCTGGTTTGATTTTTAAGACAGCTTTCCCCAAAATTTGGAATAACATTTTCAGATTTACATACACTTTTTGGAGTACTGGCACAAGAGGATAACAAAGCCTTTGAAATAAATTAGATGCCATCAGTGTGGTTAAAGCCGAAGGAAATGCTAGGACAGAGCAACAGCATGGCAACTCTGCTCAGCATATGTGTTTATTCTGCTCCTATCTGTCAGGAAGGCAGTGAATCCTGCTGGTTTCCATAACAGTGCACCAAATACCATCATATCAATACATTTTGTTTCTTACAGAATCTTATGGCAAATGTGCATCAACTGTCTGTTGAAGATGACTTGTTATGGCTAATGACACAAAATCTTTCCTGGGAATCTGCTATTACATGGCTAATGCCATAGGCTTTGCTGTTTAACTGCTGAAAAGTTATAAAATATGTTAATAATCAGGAATACCAACATTATTTCACCTGTGGGTAGACCTATTCTATATTCTGATTCTTCAGTATACTCAGTTACGTATTCTGTCAGTAACCTCAAGTACCAGTCACCTGTTCTGACAGTAACCTCTTTTAGTCCTGACTCTACATGTCCATCATTAGACTTTTTTTTTTTTCTGTAACCAGAGCAGCTTTGACTTCAAAACAAGAGACATGTGACCATGAAGAAGACCTCCCTGAAACTTTCAACAGCAGAAATTTCTGCTGGGATGGGGAAGATGGTTAATGCCAAAACAAGATTTCTCTGGGAGCCATTTTGTGCTAAGAAATTAGTTCAGGCATGAACAGGTACAACAGGTACAGAGCTCTAGCCTGGAATGAGGTGAGGAATGGTACAAGCTTCTGGGGGAACCACTCCCCCAGCTGTTCTTTGCTCTCCCACTGATGCCTGTGGGCTGGTAGCTTACCCAATGTGTACTTACGTTTTTGTTTCTGCAACAGGACATTAGCAGTGCAGTTAAAGCATCCAGTTCTGTGTCAAGCAGAGAACAGGACTGAAGTACCCATTCTCCTTACAGCTGGCATCAGCTGCCAGGTGTTACTTAGGGGGGACTCTTCCCTTCCTCCCCTACTGTGGTATGTAAATGGTTTTTTTTAAACTACCATTGCATCCTTGATGTCCAGGAAAATTCCTGCTTAAGAAAGCTTTGGCAAGGCTTGTAGGGGCAGGCAGTACTCTGTATCATGATCCATTGACACATCCAGTGTCCCTTTCAGTATTTATTTTCTGAACGCTAGCAGCCCCTGGTGGTTAGAATATACTTGTCTTCCTTTTTCAAACTACATGGTAGCAGGGCTGCTCGGTCAGAACAGAGATGTTCAATCTTTTCCCTTTCTGAAGTAGAAGCTTTTTCAACCCATGTTAACAAACACTATAGGTATGTCTCTGCTCAGATAATTCACTCTTGGAAATAGAAAAAAGTGTGCTCCAGCTACCTTAGCAGCAAATATTTTGGTTCCAAAGAGAGGCCATTTCCGGGCCACCGTCAAATAAATCCGGATGCATTCCGGAGGAGAGCACCCCTGCAGCACCATCCACTTGGTCGCCAGCCTGTCTGTCAGTTGCCTTTAGGAATCCAAGACACAAGACAGTATTATTTACTAACGCCTTCCAAGGAAAGATACATACAATTACAACAGTTAATAAATGTACCTCTTTACTCCAAAAGGGGTGTTCTACACAGCACTTACAGACAGGGCTGTGAGCACTATCAGTTCTACAACCTGAATTTATTTTAGCTTTTCTCTACTTCCACATAGTTTCTCACCTTCCTCATAGTATGCTCTATATGTAGTGGCAATATATATTAACTTGATTTGGCTCACTAGAGATAGTTTGGCAGCTACCTTGCTACGTGCAGTTGGAATTTGCTTCCAAAAGGAGGTAACTGTGTTAGTTCCACCATGGCATCCCTGAGTAGCTTAGGATCAGGAAGGAAGAGCATTCTCTCACTTTAAATCAGATAGATCTAAGATCTGTGGCAATATCTGAATTTTATACTTGAGCTCTCTGAATTGTGTGTGACAATTTTTAAGTCAGAACATCAAAAAAACCCTGCCAAAATATGTCCTACCAGAATTACTGCATGGCCTGAAGCAACCCATACGAGTTGGCTTTATGGTTCATTGCAGATGTTAGGCATATGGATTCAACTGATACTTTGGAGAAGTGTAAAACAAAAACTCAGATAATTCATCTTAGAATTCTCTTAGAAAACTCTTAGAATTCATCATTTCATTAGGCTTGGGGTAGTTTTTTGAAACTGAGATGCCTAATTTGGAAGTGAAAGGCCTAAACTTCTTGTCTATGGTAAAATTAGTTGATGATTTGGCTCTTTTTATGTTGTTTTTTCTTCTAAGGGAACCTTTTCCTGACACTTTTGTTTTGTTTGAGTTTCTACATCAAATAATCTTGACAGGGCTCTTTGCAACTTCTTAAATGTAAAGACAATTTGGCAAGGAAAAGCTGATTTCAGTGCAAAGCATTGAAGAACCAACAGCTTACCTGAGCTGTTCAGGAGTAATGTTTTGTTTGTAGTGTTTGGGGTAGAATTTATCTAAAACCTGGTGGAGAAGATGCTGCATTTTCAACTGTGATGTACCCCCAGGACTTGAAGATCCTGGTCGATCCAAATCCCCATATTCCACCTAAGACAACATTATAGTTTGTAGTGCAACAGAACTATGAGGTTTTTAATGCAGTAGAACATACCACGAATTCCCATACTGATAACTACTGTGTTTATTGGTCATGCAAAAAGACACAGGGGAATGTTGTCTACAGCATTAACCATAGTAAATGGAAACAAAAGAGCAACCACTGAGGACATGATTGCCCAAGGAATTATCTGCTGATCTAAGAGTGGAACATGAGCTCAGCCAGGTGTTTGTTGTGAGGAGACACATCTGTATAAACTCCCATGCTTTGGGGATTTATTTTCAATTGACTAATTAAAACAACAGCTTATTTGTCAAGAGTTTGGACCATGTCCCCACCTTCTTCACCTCAGTTTAAGCTGCTTTAACAAATACAACACTCAGTTTCAGGTCAGTAAAAAACTATTATGCTGCTTATCATGCCCATAACCCACAGTATGTGTTTTATGTGGTAAAATACTAAATGCAAGCCTGGGGACCTAATGGAGGATCTTAGAAGATGCTCTTCCTGAATAACAGGGTATTGGCAGTGCAAGAGGGGAAGTTTTTACTGTTAATGGAATTCTTGTGATGGTACTATTTCCATTTCTCTTCTAAGGTACTAATTGGAGCAGGTTTGGTGATAGTCCAGCCTCACTCTGTGTTTTGCAATATTTTTCTTGAGAAGGAAAGGGGAGGCACAGCTAGAGTAAATTTCCCTACAGCAGAAAGAGTGCTAACATAGGTATGCTACTATAACGTATCTGCCATGGTACATCTGACTGTGTTTGTTTGATACATCACACAGTGTGTCTGATGTAAAAGGGAGCTGCTTGGTCAAACACAGTGTACAGCTGAAGGAGGACAAAAGAGAGGATTTCTGCAATACTCACCTGAGCCATTAGGGCCACCATTTCCAGAGCTAATTCCTTATTAACAGGAAACCTTCCATTGGCTATTTCATTGCTCACTTGGAAGGCCAGTAGCAACCGCTCACGGTCTGTCTCACCTTTGGCCTGGCTCCGAAAATAGAGTCTGAAAAGTAGAGAGGATTGTGAAGGTAAAAAGACACTGTGAACTGAAAGTACAGCTGGGAATTTGAATCAAGGTGAGGCAGAATAAAAGTGTGTTTTGTTTTGGTTTTTTTTTCATTGAGGGAGTACCGGACAGATTTGAAAGCTGAGGTGCTTCTCTTATGAACAAGATTTGAGCAAGGAGGCTCAAAACACGCTTTCTACCTTTGGAAGATATTTGAATTTGGTAAGCCAACTTCTAGACAGTGAATCCTTATTAAACACAGCTAAATCAGTGTTCATTCATCCCATCAAGCACGGACAGGCAATATTTAAATTATGGCCTTCTCTGCTTATCACAGAAAAGAGAACTACCTCTGCTCTACATGTAATAAGCTTCTACAAGGCAGACTTGTAGACTCACGAGCTTGGATGTGACCACTTACACTGAAGGCTTCTTAAAAAATGCTTCAGTTTGCTTCAGCAGGAAATAGGAGACCCAATTAGCAGACTTTGCTTAAGGAAACATGCTTGTAAATCAAAGCCTCCTATTGTTTTTTATTACATTCACACTTGGAATTTTTTTGACATGGTATAGCAAGATGACTAGTTGGGGTTTAAGACACCAGCTTGGGGAATGCTTCCCAGAACCATTCCTCATACAGTCCACAGCAACTAATTCACATATTAATTTCAAGCTGCATCTATGGCTATAAATTCCACAATTCCACTACATGAGTTATTCATCTCAGTGGATCAATTTATTTATTTTTATGTCACTTTGAGATTAACTACACTATTAGGACCATATTGACCTTACAAATGTCTTATCAGAGTCCTTGGAGTTAGAACAGTCCAGCCTTGGAAAGACTTTACCAAAACATCCTTGCTGTCTAGCCTATGCACATTCCAGCCCAACAAAATAATACTGCAAAGTTTCACTCCTGAAACAAATACAGCCTTCTGGGTCAAAAGCAATAACTTCTGCTTTCGCCTCTATTATACCAACTGACAAAGTTGACAGAAATTTATTTCCACCATTACAGTCAACAAAATCTTCATCATTTCAATATTGAACTCTGTTCAGTTTTGGGGCAGCCTTTGTTTTGCCTGCAAAGATAATTCATTCCTTGTTCTCATACAGCTCTTGATTTACTGTAATTCAGAATTCCTATCTGCATTATAAGTGATTAACTCATTTTAATTTTTGATTTAGATCTTTGTCTTGTACTTCCCTTCTCTACCATCTTTCATCATCTAACTTTTAATATTTCTTTCTTTATAAAAATTGGGCACTGCTACTATGTATCTCCTCTACAGCTCATATGATTTAGAACATTGTTCTTGTATATTTTTCATTTTTTGTGATTGTTCACTTCATTGCAAGCTTTGGCATACTTGTTTTCACCAGTGATTTTTCCTCTAGGTCTCTCTCCCTCTCACCTAACATACAATCTTCAATTATGTTTTAGGATCTAGGCAAAGGAAATTGTGCCAAGGATGCCTTATTGTGCTACAGCTAGCTGTTAACTCATTTAAAGTCTATTCTGCTATTGCAAAGTGGTTTGGGTTTTACCCCTGGCCATATGCTTTTGTAAATGTAACAGACATAACCCATCACATATCCTGAAGGACTTAACTGCATCTTAGCTAAGTTTTGGCACCAGTGATACTACAAATTACTGGTCATCTACACAGATATATGCAGTCTAGAATGTTTAATTAACAGCAGTAGTAAGGCCACCCAACAGAGGACAGTACCTGTTCTTATAGGTCAACTTTACAATTCTTGTGCCACCTTCGTATTTCCCAGGATGCAATTCTTTTAAGGCTTGTTCCCATTTAGAAATGACATCACAGATCTTTAAAAAATATCAAGGAGAGAGGAGACACAGACTGAGGTAAAATGGGAAAAGTAAGTCAATAAAATATTGTGAAACACAGAAGATAAAGAAACAGACTGGATCAGCATAAACACAGCTCAAAGTGGCAAAACACATCCTTTTTCTATTGCACAGTATGTAAAAATGAAAGCATTCCAACTGAAAACTCCAGCTCTAACCTGTGCAGGGTGACACATGAATTCTGGTCTGGTAGTAACTCTTGTGGCTATGTCTACATTAGCAAGTAGCAAAGCTCAGGAGGAATAGATCTCACAGATCTGCACCCATTCCTAAGTCTCCATGCCCAGTAGTCCAACCAAATGACCTGAAAGCCCACTGTTATGCTGGATTACATCTTCCAATTCATGTTTCATGTAAAATGAATCAATTTCATGCTCACAGGTTACTCCCTAATGTGAGTCAAAGCATGGTTAATAGGAATGATTGGTAGGTTTTACTTCAAAAGTGCCCTCCTGAGCCAAACTAAAGCACAACCATGTCCGCTGAACAGCAGCAGAATGTGCATGGCTATACCAAACCCTTGCATGTGAATGTCCAAATTTTGGGAATGTTTGGTCCTAGATCCCTACTTTGTGACTCAGACACATTTTTCATAATAACATGAATTTTTTGTTTTGCTTTGATTTTTGTTTTGTTTTGTTCCATTCAGCTCCTCCTGCTTATTCTAGTCCTTTTACAAGTGGTCAGATGAAGGCCCTTACTTCTCTTTCCACAGCATCTCAATGAAAGGAATGTGAACATAAGAAGCCACATGAAATACATCATCAGATCTCTAAACCTCTCTTAAGCTACTGAGATTTACTGCTTATTATTTACTTGCTAAGGCAAAGTGATGCCTTTGATTATCTTAAGCTCCTTTGTTTACTCTGCTACCTCATCTCTCCAGATCGTCCAATTACCAGCAAAGCTCCAGATGACCTGCTCAGGCCATGAAAACAAACTATATAATTTGGCACTGCCTGTGGTAGTTTCCTTTCAAACCATCTGTTTCAAAGTTATTGGTATCTTCTTCCCCTGTTGCTTAATGTGAAACTTTACAATGTGTAAAATGGATTGTTTAAGTTCCCTATAGGTATCAGGACCTCGTCAAAGTTGCCTGTACAACTATTCCTCCATTAATACTGTCTGACAAATTATTCTCACAGATTTGTACCAAAATCTGATGGGTCTCATTCATGGCAGCCAGCCTGCTCAATTAAGGCAGTCATTCAGCTGCAGCATGGGTAAAAATCTCAATATGAAAGTCACAGGTGCTAACACTTTATCTGCTTTCTTTTTCCCTTAATCTGAGACACTACACTCTTTCTTAAAGTGAAGCCATACTCAGTAGAGCTTTCTCCCCTAAGTGTGCTTATCAACAATGAAAGCCTGAGTTATCTGGAGATAGAAAGGAGATACTTCATAATGCAACAGATGGAATTTATACAGACATGCCAAAAGACTCACAGCCTAACATAAATTTGTCTCAATTAGGAGTGTCACATTTGATGTCAGTTGTGATAGCTAATCATGCTGGCTAGCTCAGTCATGTTTCAATTTTGTAGTCAAGACAAGTTTAACTTTAATATGTGCTAAAATCTGAGTTAGACTTTTTAAAAATTCACCAATTTATCACCTACTAAAATAGATCTTTCTATTAATAACTATATCAGATTAGGCTAGCTAATTATGGAATCATAGAATCATTTAGTTAGAAAAAGACCTTTAAGATCAGCAAGCCTAATCATTAAACCAGCACTGCCAAGTCTACCACTAAACCATGTCCCCAAGTGACACATCTAGAGATCTTCTAAATATCTCTGGGGCAGTGACTCCACCACTTCCCTGGGAAGCCTGTTCCAATGCTTGAGAAACTTTCAGTGAAGTAATTTTGCCTAATAGGCAATCTAAACCTTCCCTGGAGCAACTCTGGGCTGCTTCCTCTTGCCCTGTCATTTGTTACTTTGGAGAAGAAATCAACTCTCACCTGGCTACAGCCTCATTTCAGGCAGTTGTAGAGAGCAATAAAGTCTCCCTGAGGCTCCTTTTCTCCAGTCCAAGCTAAAGAACCACAGCTCCTTCAGCTGTTCCTCATCAGACTTACTCTCCAGACCCTTCACCAGCTCTGCTGCTCTTCTCTGGACCCACTCCAGCACCTCAATATCTTTCTTATTTTGAGGGGCCCAAAACCAGTGCTGAGTCACTGAAAACAATCATCCCCCTGGTCTTGCTGGTCACACTATTTCTCATACGGGCCAGGATGTCATTTGCCTTCTTGGCCACCATACTGGATCATGTTCAGATGGCTGTTGACCAGCACCCTCAGATCATTTTCCTCTGAGCAGCTTTCCAGCCACTCTTCCCCCAGCCTGTAGGGCTGCATGGGGTTGTTGCGACCCAAGTGCAGGAATTAATATGGATGTGAATATTAATCTAGATAGACAATATCCAAGCTTATTTAATCTTATTTGATTCAGAAAGATTTCTTGACCACCTAGCAGTCTTTCAAAGATGAATACTAAAGGTAGCAGAGGAGAAAATAAATACCTTCATATTGCCGGGCAAACAATGTTCCAAATTCCTGCCAGAAGGATCATCTGTGAACAGAGAAAATCCCATATGGGATGGCTTCCTCATTCCTGTTTCCTGGTTCAGTCTCTGGATGAATTCATCAACTGTTGAGGAACCATCAAAACCTACAACCTGCAATGAAAGAGGACTTAAGTGAGGATACAAGAATTGTGACCATTGATAGGTATCTGAACTAATGAAGGTGCTTTCCCATGGATTAGCATCTCAGAATTCACTGCCAGCTCCAGAGACTAACTTGTGTATTGTCTCCCTTCATATCACATTCTTTCCCACATTGAGACAGTTCCAGCATCTCTCCCTTTTTCTCAGCTGCCTTTTCTTTTTAAGATCTGTAGAGCTAGGGATGAATTCCTTTCACTTTCTTGGAAAATCAGCTAAAACAGCAAGGAGGAGAAGCAGTGTTTATCTCCCCACACCCTATATGTATAAATACCATGGTGCCACCCGCCCACATGAAGGAGGTAGGCTATGTTGCAGTCCTCCAGTGCCCAGAGGAAAGGCAGCTGTGGTGGCTCACCTGGTACGTTCCATTCATGAAGTGCACTGGGATGCTGAAGGGGAGTGAGTGGTGGTAGGGATTTCTCAGCAGGATGGACACGATCTCCATCCGGGAGGGCTTGGCTTCCCGCTCTCCAGCCTGCACCGTGCGCTCTACTGATCTCTGGCAGTAGATGGCATACTTGCCTATCTCACTCCTAGGCAAAGAGGGGGAGAGAACCACAGGCATGCTCCAAATGCCATGTCCTCTTCAATTTCCCATGCCATGACAATGCATCCCTCCCTCAGGCTTTTGCTCAAGCGAAGGTATGTCTCTATGCAGATACACAGTTCATCTCATCAGACTAACAGTGAACAGCTACAACACAAACCTGAGCTCCAAGGACCTGTAAAACTAAGGCAGACAATGGACTCTCTAGGAAACACAGGAGTATTCCCTGCTTCCATGTGGACTGGACACATATCCTCTTATGTACCCTGCTGCCATCACAGTATCTATCAAGTCAAGATCAATTCACCCTCAAACTTGCTGTCACGCCAGTGGAATTTAGTTACTATCATGTCAAGTCCTAGTAAATATTGAGTTGTATAATCCTATGAGACTAATGCATTACAAGCTGTGTTTATTAATTTACATGGTTGTACAAATTGTAAGTTTCCATTAACCCTACCTGCCAACCAAGAGACTTGACAGAGATTCCAAGCAAGCTTAGATTTGTTGACAGTTCAATACAGAATAGGGATAGTTACCAAGATGATCAGTTTAGTGTCTACTGAGGAGAGTGCTACATTGAACAGCATTAAAAAGATGTGTCTCTAAAGCCAAGCAGGAACAGTCAACTACACCTCGCACAAAAATGTTAAGAATGTATACACTCCATAAGTTCTGAAATTGAAGGATTTATATGGATTTGTAACTGTGACCTCACTTTGCAGGAGAAAATTATTAAATCTCCCGTTAAATCCCTACAAGCAACATGGAAGTCAGGACTTCTGGATTTTCACTGTAGCAATATATTGCTCACCTCCCCTGTAATGAGCTTGGACAACATTCAAATAGATAATCTTGATTTATCAAGAAGCTGTTACGTCTGGTTTCCAGATGCTCCTGAGCCCTGTGACTTCTCACTTAGAACTCTGCCCCACTTTTCTTCCTCTTTTAGTGACTGGATAGGTACACTGAGATCACCTTTCACGGAAAACAATACCTGGAATTAAGATCTATAATTCCTCTAATCAAGATCTTTTAATACCTAGAACAGATCTAGACCATAGGCATTATGCAGTGTAAACATTCCAGTGTCTTGCTTGCAGTGTGAAAAAGGGAAAGTATATTTACTTAACTGGCAAAGAAACAGCTGTATCTGCTCCATCCAAAGAGAGAAAAGTATTCCCAGAGCTAGGCAGGAGTCATGCTAAATCCCATTTAACAACTGCTCCAAACCTAAGCTAAGCTATAGGTAAACATAAGCACATTTTCATGTGATTTCTGGGGTTTTTTCTAGCCCTAATAATTGTTTCATAGCTGGATCATATAAATAAACTTCCTCTTTGTCTCTGCTTGGAGTATATTTGTTCATAAAGGCGCTTTTGTGCAGACCATCAACATAGTAGAGCTTGAAGCTGATATAATAAATCAGTTTCACATGGCCCAGCAAATCCTTATGAAATTGAACAGTCTCCAACAGTAGAGCAGCTCCACTAGTGAGTTGAACGGGCCCGTCGGGGAGCTGGTAATGCACAAGTTTGGAGAGATGGTTCCTAGTACTAGACAAAAGATCCCTAACATGTTGTCTTAGCAAATGGAGAGAGAGCCTGAACACTGAGGAGTGCCCAATACCTGTATTTTTGCTTTTGAGAAGAAACAGCAAATGTGAGGCAACAGTTAAGAAAATAAAATACTTGATAGGAGTACACATTTCTTTTGCAGTGCCAGGAGACTTTTAGCTTGAGTTCCATGGCAGATTTAGGCTTATTAATTGAATATGAATATTTGTTTGAAAGGATTTTTTTACTTTTACTCTTTTACTTCTGTCTTAACAACAGTGTATTTTTGCAACAGACGGCTAGACATCTCTAGCTGTGACCTCCCTGCTAAGGACACAGTGAGATACATTGAAGACCAAATCACCATGGAAACAAAGAGCACAGCATGAACAACGGAGAACAACTTCTTGCTGTTACCATAGTTATACACCAAAGAGGTAAGAGAAAACAGTAATAGCATATGTTTCAGGTTTGTTAGTTTTTCCTAACTTTTTACAGTTCCCTGGAGATGTTTTATGCCTCACTTTTGTACTGTCACTTTGCCTGTTAACCTGACAGCAGGACGTAATCACCTAAAATTTGAATAATTCATTTCAAGTAATTACTTTGGTCTGTCTTTCTGTCAGTAAAAGAAAGTACTTGCATATGCAAAAACCTTCCCAATGTAGCTCCAGTCATACTCATAAAAAACTCTTTTGCTAGTATAGGTCACTCAGCTTTGTGAACTAGCTTCTTCTAAGTGACAAATTAATGTGAATGGTTGAAGGGGTAGAGCTTTATACTACTGGGAACCTGCAGTCCTCCCTCTCAATATACATTTGTAGGGGTGTGTTTCAGAATTGCTTCCCTCTTTATCTGTAGTGGGTGCAAGAGGCAGTCAGCTGAGCAGAATGAAATGCTGTGTCAGACCTTACCTGGGGTCTGCGTGTCGCTGCAAGTGCTGTTTGATGTACCAGAGGAAGTGATGCTGAGGCAGGAACAGAGGAGCACACAAAGCCAGGAGCTGCCAGCACTGTGAACACAAAACTGGACATCACTCTTGTTCTGTACTTCTTACCTGTTGTCTTTCACAGAATACTACAGCCAAAATGATGGATGGTGACTAGTGCTTTTTGGAGTGACCCTTTCTGGATGTGCAGTTCCAGATGGTTCAGAGGGCTGTAATGGTCAGACAGACTGCTCTTCAGTACCTCAGTCTGGACTCTGAGAAGAGTTCTATACGACTGGCTGCTTCTGAAAATTTTGACTTCTGAAGATTTTAGTGAAACCACGATCGAGTCAACAGTTACATAGTATTTAACTGAAAACCATAACCAAAAAAGCACCGGGAAATTTTATTTCAAATTAGATCCATTATTGTTCAACCTGATTTTAATGTCTCATTTGATCTGGAAATATTGTAATTATGAATGTACATTCATGCTGTAACTTACTAATTTTATTTACCCAACAATTAGAGTGCAAGATTCAGATTCCATGTTTAATAGTAATATTCATGACTTGTATGCTGTTGATTATCTAAAATGCAAAACACAATTAATACCATGTGACAGTTATAGCAAGACAGCACAAGCTATGAACTTTGATTCTGAATATGGTCTGAATAGATCATTTGCAAGTGGTAAACAGTTACATTTAAACTAACATTTATTTTTCAAGTAGTTGTATTCTTAGTGTTCTTTGCAGATCAGTGCTGAGATTCTCTTTCCCCCAGCACACCTTTAGCATAAGCACTATTTTTGGAGAATCAGCCCCATAGCTACTAATTAAAAACATGGGATTAAATGGAAAGTTTTGTAGAGCGGCACTAAATGAAGAGGAACTGACCTGAATGACTGAGTGGTTCTGGGGTTGTCGGCAGCTGGTCTGTTTAACAAGCTGACAGTAAATTTCATTCTGCAGCTCCGTGTGTGTCAAGCACACCTGCAGTGCTGTCTGGGCAAGTGACACATGGTAGTCAATAGAGGATGCCTCCACAGGAACATTGATGAACAGCTGACAGGACTGTGAAATGGTAGAAGTTCGTCAGTGCCACAAATACAGCAACTTTTCTCTGGTACTTTCCAGGCCAGGTTCACCAGATGTATTTATTAACTTACAGACAGTTAATAAATAAACTTGAGAGGAGGAAAGAGAGTCAATACTTAATTCCTATTCCTCCTTCCTTAGTTATGGCAACTAGAAAATTTACTCAACCTCCCCCAGTCTAAGGAACTTACAAGTCAGCAAGAGAATTGAGGGGGAAATGTGCTTCCTGCCTTCCATGCCTGTGCTTTACCATGTTCACACTGACCAGTCTCATTCAATCACCATGACCTGGAGAGGGCAAAAATATAATCTCTAGCAGCTTCACCACTGGTCTTACTGACACAACTGAGTTTGCCAGTGAATTGTTTCTGTTTCCTTCAATCCAACTACTGGAGAGGAAAGAGAAGACAAAGCTAATTTTGAAGCATAAAGTCTGTAGGGAGCATTACTCCTAAATCCAGATTCTGCACAAGAAAAGTTAAACCTCCAAAGAACAAATGATGCTTAAAACAGTTCTCTTGTAATTAAATGAACGAGCAGGCCTGTCTAAAGCAATCCATGATGACAGTAAATGCTGTACAACATGGCCAAACAATGTTACTGCCCCAACAACAGAGCAAAATAACTGAAAATCATGCAATGTCCCTTTAAATACCTTAAAAAGTTTCAGGGCTTCAGTCTGTAGAGCCTCTGATGGCAGAGTAGTGAGGGATGTGAGCAGCCCATCTTTGCTGTAGCACAACATAGGATGCTTCCACAGAGGAGAATCTGAGGTAGCAGATGGGCAAAAACATGCAGTGTCAGAAACGGGAGAGAGAGAACAGTGTCCATGTTGACAAGGAGCCTTCCTGAGATGGCAAAGCACTCGAGGAAGCAGCACTGCACTAGTCCACGTTATCTTTGGTGACATTTCACTGATTTCAGCAAAGCCCACCATGGATAAGGAGGCACCAGCAGCATAAGCCATCAGCAGAAAGAAGTATTGGCATCCTCAATCCTGCTGCATCAGAGCTTCTCATCAGCTGGATTCTGGTGAGAAGCTGCTCAGGTGTGTGTTCAAACCAGAGACACAAACCCTGCCAGGACAGCTTGTTAGTGCAAGTCACTATTCAACAGGAAGCAAGGTTGATATATGGGTCCAGAATATGTGAGAGTGCAAGAAAAGAGTTTTAAGTATGAACGCAAATATTAATCCATATTTGAGAACATGGTGCATAAACATAAATGCATGAGCAGGTATCAAAGATGGGGAGAAACAGATGAGCATGGATGTATGTGTAAGGGTTTATATGTGCAGACAGAGAAACAGATGGGAAGGCAAGTGTCTTTGAGTGTGTTTAGAGAAAAGAGCACATGTTTGTACGGTCAAGATTTCCTGCAAAGGAAAATCAAGATCAACAAAGACAGGAAAAAAAGAAAGCACCAGTTCTTTATTTTAATTTGAATTACTATTACAGACATTTCAGAAGCTTTGATAAATGATGTGACAATGTGATGGACTTGTCTGAGAACAAAGGGAGAAGGACACTATACCGTAAGATGTACTACTGAGAATCCCCTTCCCTCACCTTTGACTGGATTAAACTGGGAATTGAAATTATTCTTCCTTATGCTTTGCTACCATGGAAGAGTTTGTGGTGCTTACTTACTAGGGTCTCCCTCTGCATCCAATAGTTTTCCAATGAGTTGTTCATATGACGTGCCCACCGTGGCATTACTGCTTCCAGCTGCAACAGTCAGATGGTACAGCCAGGTGTTCTAGGCATAAGGATGAGAACAGGATGGGTCAGTTCAGACTTGTTTTCTGCGAACAGGTTAAGCCTGTATGACTGATTTGCTCATTGTTAACAAAAGACTCTTGCTCTCCAAAACCAGACTGCTTTTTATACCTTCTCCTGTTTGGTGCGGATAAGTAAATACGTGGGACTCTGGTCCTGTGGGTGAATCACCAACGTGCAGTGGGATGAGAGAAGTCCTCCACCAGTGGTTTCATAATCTTCATCAGAGTCACAGGAACGGTCTACTTCTTCCACCTTGGACTCACGCAGAGGCAGATGCCCTAAAGGACACTATGAGGAGCAGAGGCACATTAGATAAATTGAACTCATCTCCCAGTATGGACAGGGAACACTGGGAAAGAAGAGCCAAGTAAAAATGCTGACAGTTCTGTAAAATGGAAGGAATAAATAATTCAATGTTTAGCTAATGTAATCTTGCACTTCTAGAGAATCTCTTCTTTCATAAAGTACTTACAAAGTGTCTTACTATTATTTTTCTTGGGAGAGCATCTACAGGTCAGAATGAGACTATGCAAATAAAAAGATTTTTTTTTCCCAAAAGATACTGCTTTCTTCCCGTTACACTTGAGGGACAGTTGCTTAGTATCTTCAGCCACTGTTTTCTGACCCTGGTCAGACTTTCTGCTTGATACTGGAAAATAAATACATTTAAAATTTCCTAAGTTAGATTCAGACAAAAGAGAGGATACTAGCTGTGCTAACTCTGGAGGTCAACCCCAAATATGAGTCACATTTTTTTTTTATATTCTAAAACCTGGGGTTTGATATTACCAAGACAAAGTAATGAACTATTGGGCAAGGTGTCCAGAAGTGGAAGCACATTACACTGACTACCTCCCTCTTCCCAGAATGTTGATTCTATCTGTTTTCATGACAATAATGCGGGATCTATCAGCTGCTTATAAAGGTCTGCTCAGAAGGCTACACAGGACCAAATGGAGCAAGTGAGGAACAAGATACAGAGTGATCTGAGAAAGAGCAATTATTTGCCTTTTAAGTCTGCTGTAATTTAAGGTTTAAAAAATAAAATCAGGGAAAATATTGATTCTCTTTGTGGAACAGGTGCTGTTAGAAGAGAAGTACAACTAAGAAAGTGACCTGAAACACACAGGCTGTAACAGTAAAGAAAACTTCATAAGAAATGGGAAAGGAGGATCCAGGAAAAAAAGGAAAAAAAGGAATTACCTTATCTTCATGATTTCGATAGTAGTAGAAAGTTTTTCCAATCAGTGCGCACCAGACCAGCTTGGAGTGACCATGCTTGACCTGTAAGGAGGACAAACACATCCATGTACCAGCAGTATTGCCAGAATGACTTTCTAGGACTTCAGTTTCCAATTCAACTCTCCCTTAAAACTTTGCATATGTTATTTCTTTTATTCTAATATAAGCTCCTCTCAAAACATACAGGGAACCCCTTGTAAAAACAGGCAAGTACATCCCACCCAAGTACATGGGACATGAGTGCTTACCAGAATGGGTCTAAGATTTTGTAAGTGTTTTACTCACTCATAGTACCTTATTTCTGTATACTGAAATACAATATGAAGGATAACCTTTTAAAGATTATAAAAACAAATCAGTTCATCTCAGCAAGAAAAGACCAGTCAACCTATAGTCTTGACAGCTGTTTCCCATTGCAGATGAATAACCTTCAGATGCAGGTTGTCTTTAGCCATCTTAGAACCTGAACCTGGAACCCTACAAGCCATTTTTTTAAAACTCTCCTATATCAGCAAGTTAAAGATCAGCTAAATGCGACATTCAACAATGTCGATTTTTTTACTATGACATGCTGTGAATTCTGCTGAAGAAAAGCATATATAAGCTAGATATTTGTTATTACTTACTACTTGACAGTCAGTACCTTTCAGTAGCCTTGTTTGTCCCATCCCTTATCACTTACATAAATGTTTCACTCTGAAATATAGAAATGTACAGCCACTTTTCCTTCTTTCCCTACTCTTACAGAGAGTATTAAAATAATAATTTATTGCTCACATCTGCTGTGCAAATCAAGAAGCTGGTACACTGTCAATTTTGAGCTAAACATAAAGTAAAGAAATATTATTTTACCTTGGTGAGCCAGCCTTTCACAGTAGGTTTAGCATCACTGTGAGGGACGCCAACAGGACCGCTCACTTGTACTCTCAGGATACTCTGTAGGACATGAATCCATTCCTCCAGGATGTTGGGAGAGTCTGCTGTCAGGAAGTAGGTTCTCTTTTCTGTCACAAGCTGGAAGGAAAAGGAGTGAGAAAGTATAAAGCTGCACACCTAAAATCTTTTCTTCAGTTGCTGAGTTTCTTTATCCCATATAGATTTTTTCTTTTTGGTCATTCAGGAGAGATTTTTTTGAGGGTAAAAAAAGGGTGTTAATCCTCAAAGCCCAAGTGAAAAAAACGAAACTCAAATGAATCATATTCTCATAAGCTTTCTTGCTGTTTCTGTTGGATACTGTGGCTTTGTGTCCTCTCTTATCCTTACTTGTTTCTCAGTGCCACTGCTAGTTTTTCGTTTTAAAGGTGACTACATAAATGTGGGGGTTTGCTGCCTTCACTTTGTATTGCATTTTGCCTTCATTACTCTGTGACTGAGAGGAAAGATGCTATAAATCTAATAGTATTAGGCCTTAGTAACTTCAGCTCTGTAAAAGCAGAAGGTAACTCACAAGCTGGCTGTGTACCTTTCAAAGTATGAAAGAAACTTAAATGCTGCCTTTCTAATTAAGTCAATAATGACTTAAAAGTAAACCCAGTGATGGGCTAACTTCTAATACTTTCGAAGTCAAATTCTAAAAGGAATCAAACTACTCAGATGTTTCTTTAGATCCTCCAGGCATGTAAAGTCATGCTTGAGATCTTGTGAGAGAAGTCTCTCAGAAAGATCCTAGGTACTAGCTGGTTTAAATTGTTGTAAGAACAATTTCCCCCCGCCCCAGATTTCAAGCTCTAACTCCTGCAAAAAAAAGAAAGTGTTATGGTGTAAAACAGGACAAAAATAAATACTAATTTCTTTCAGTTTCAAAAGGGTGTATTTGGGTTACAATTTAGCTCTTTCCTTATTATTAATTAGACTGACTGCCTGTTTTGTGCCAGGAAACAGAGACCATATAAAGTTAGCTCACATCAGTTGAGACACACAGTACCATTCAGTCTGAATTAAGTGCTCCCTCACCCAGCTGAGTGTATGGTTATGTGCAGGATAAAAAAGCAACGCCTACCTGGAATGTTTGGGACCCTTCACCCCTGACAATTTGGCATGAAGAATTCAGCTCCAGCTGCCCTTGTGGTTTGCGGATAACATCACTCTGAGGAAAGAAAAAATAAGTAATTTTTTTAAGTAGGAAACCTCAGATGGGTCTTAGATTACTTAAATACAGCATAATATGCACGTGCAGGTTGGAGTCTGCATTAGTGAGCTGGAAAGGACAGCCTAAGGTTGCCAGGTGAAATATGAGACTGTGATGCCATTGCAGAAGTCTCAACAGTGGCAGACAGTGTAACAAGGGCAGTGATAATAAATGCTGTCTTATGGAGTTCAGATTGGACATCATGATTAATAAAAGCAAGCCCAAACAAACATCAACAAACCAAACCCTTTGTAAGTGGGAAGGCAGTAGAACACACAACAGGTACCAAGGCAGTGCCTGAATTTCCACCTTTGAAGTTTTCAAGATTCAGCTATACCCTTGTTAAGTGACAAGTTTATTAATAATAACTTTGTTCTTCACTTGATGCATACAGTGAATCTTTCTAATGTTCATAATGCTTTTCAAAACAGTGACAGGTCTAATCAAAAGTGTTTTTTCAGCATGCAAAATTTCTCTATGCCTCAACAGGGGAGGAAATGTATCCCAGTGACTTACCGGGGACTTGTAGTACATGATTTGTCTGTTTCTGAGAACAAACCACCGTCTTTTCCACGTCTTTACCTGGCTGCCCATTTTCAGCAAGTAGCCTGATTTCTCCATAGGTTCCTGGAGGACAGAGCAAAGGGAAGAGGAGGTCATCTTGCACCTCTCAAAATACAAATGAAAGTGTGCTGAAGTCAAGCCCAGACATTTGCTGCATCTCCCATAATTTTCTGCTTTGTTTAGTAGCAGCCAAAGATCATTTCACTGATTGTTTGATGCACTATAACTTATTCTTCTTCCTACCAAGGGACTGATTTTCCAAATAAAAGTGAAGGCTGTCTTTATGCCATGATTAGACACCTGTTCTTTGTCTATTTGATCTCTTACATTGAAGAGTACAGCCTTTGATGCTGCCTGTTTTGAGGCTTCTTTCCTTTCTCCTTCCTTCCTCTGAATTTCCAAATTTATTTTGTCCCAGAAGTGTAAGGCCATCATTAAGTAGTATACAACTACAGGAAACCAATATAGGTCATCAGGAAAGAATACAGCCCTTGATGCCTATACTTTCACCTAACCACATAACAGAAATTGCACCGTCTTCTGAAGCACCAGAGTCTTTTGACACCCATCAGCTGGACCAATAGCCCAGTCTGTTAGAGCATCACTTTGCAGAGGGATTACTCAATATATTGTATATATAAGAGTTACACTCATCTCTTTTAAGGTCAAGGCTCCGTTTGCACCCCTTTGCAAGTGTAACATAGCAGTTACAGTGCAAGACTTACAGGGCACATTCCACCATCAGTGGAATAGGAAGAGGTTCGCTGTAGTTTATGTTCTGGCTCGGAATAGTCCCCATCCAAGGAGTAGGCATCAGGAGGGATGGCATAGTCACTCTCGGAGCTCAGTGAGGACACAGATACACCTGTTCAAAACAAAGGAAGGAATGACAGTCATGGCTAGACAAAAGCATGCACTGAATATTGCACACTCCTAAAAAGTTTCTGCATTCACCATTAAGGCTTTTCTTGGTTTTAAGGACAAAACAGATCAGACTTTGGAAACTGAAACCCCACTAATGTGACTTCTGAGTCCTCTTTTTTTCCTCTTTCCCTAGGAAATAAAAAGTAGTGAAAAGTGACTTTTGGA
Source organism: Polioptila caerulea (assembly GCA_013397295.1). Taxonomy (NCBI): domain Eukaryota; kingdom Metazoa; phylum Chordata; class Aves; order Passeriformes; family Certhiidae; genus Polioptila; species Polioptila caerulea. The sequence goes on along the minus strand of VYXF01002162.1, from coordinate 25,796 downwards.
CAATGACAATGAAATCAATTTATTGCTGAAAAAAACCAGATTAAAAAATATATATATATAAAAAAATCAACAGACTTGGCACCTGAAAGAGACAGCTTGTTTTCATCTGGGAACATCCATTCTAAAGTGTCAACCCCCTCTGATCTCAGCTAAGGAAAAGGCTTCTCAAAGCAATGGAGCTTTGCTTTCTGTGAATCTTTTACCATAGGTACTTGTGGTAAAAGATTCACAGAAAGCAATGCACATGGCAATGCACAGGCACATCTGCCAAGGCATCACAGCAGAAGTTAAGACTATGTGAAATATGACTCTATTTTAGAGACAACGAACTGTAACAAAAATTCCATTCAACAACCAGATTAGCCCTCCCAACAGGCAAGAAAAATAGTCCTAATCAGGACTCAGAGTACCTGATTTCTCTCAAAGATAGGTGAGATGTACTTACTGGTCAAGAAATTACCAGTCAATGACAAAGACAAAAAAACATTTTCTGTATTGGGTCAGTACTAGCTTGCTTCCAAGGAGAAGTCACAGCAAAAGTATGGATAACTGGATATGTGATGAATTTGGGAGGGCAATCCTTCCCACAATCTTAGTTTAGCAATTGCCTGAATGGAAATCTATCAGCAGTAAAAACCATCTACAAGAACAGGTTTCTACTGTTTCTACTGTTGATGTCTGCACACATTCTGGGAGAACTCCTTGTCAGTATCACTCTGGCTGAGCATTTGCCTGTCACTGATGATGCTGTTAGGGCATCTTGGCTCTGATGACAGAGTTCATCCTGCTCAGTAGCAACACTGAGGGAAAAGTGGGCTGAGGCACTGAGGCAAAGTGGGAACTTTACCTCTCTTCACGGCACGAGGGCTGCCTGGCATCCTAGCTTTCTCAGATCCAGCAGTGGAAGTCCTGAAGCTGGCATGGGAGCCACAGTCATCATCAGAGCCTGAAGACTCATCTAAGAAAGGCACATTGCTGATCTGTGTGGCTTTCTGAAAAAACAGACCTGTATGGTTAGTGTGTGAGAGAAGAGTTTCCCCAGGACAATCTCTCCTCAATCAGGAGACAGAGCAACCCATGCCTCTCATTTTCACACTGCCTCACCCACTTCTGCCCCAGGACTCCTCAGTTCCTCCCCTTCTAGTCTGAGAACTTCCAAGCTGGACTCTCTAATCTGATCTGTTTGGGTCTCCTCTGGTTACACCCTCCTACTCTTCCATGAGCCTTATGTTCCATTTCATTCCTTAGGCTACCCCCACTGTCACTCCTAGGTTTCATAGTGCACACTGCAACTTCCTGGACCAAAACTTGTTGCAACGTTCTGTGTTCTTAAATATATTTATTTGCTACTCTCTTCACTTTCTTTCAATGTCCAGTATTTCCTGACATTCTCTAATTTTCTTTCCTTCACTACACAGCTCCATCCTGTTTTGTCTCAAATTACTAGCAGCCCTGGACCACGCATTCCACAACAGGAAAAGTGAGGTAACTCCTTACCCCCTTCAGCGTAGTGTAGACTGGCACTGTGACATTTCTGTAGATGAGATAGGTAAATGGCCCAGAAGTTGAACACGAGAAATTGGAAACTGGGGAAATTCAGAGAGAAAGCAAGAGAGCAAATAATACAAACTGGTGAAAAGGAGGAGGTTTTAATGGAGAAGCACACAGAGAACTGCCATCCTGGACAGTCTGGCTTCAGACAAGCCAGGATATGCATTATGAATTCTATACAATTCCCAGAGAAAGCTGCAATGTTCCCTCCACTTAGCCTGTAAGACACCTTACACCCCCTGTGCTCCCCATGGTACAATGGCAATCTGGTGTACCCTGTACAAACAGAAAAAAGCCCTAACAAGCAAAGGTGATGGTGAATTAGAAGACTAAAAACAGGCCACAGACTTGCAGAGGCAGAAGACTGGCTGCAAAACTAATGGAGGAGATAATGTAATCCCTGAAGATGTCCTTGAATGGAGAGGCACAAACAGTCCAGCACCAACAATCCCCCAAATCAGATATATCCTCCACCCTTCATTTATTGACGGTATCTTCAAGATATCTGTTTACTTTGAAAACAGGTGAGGAAAAGAAGAAATGTGAACAGCCAGAAGCTCAGGTCCCACACTGTCACCATGAACTCCCTCTAAGGATGGATCTAATCTAGAACTTACAGCAGCTGGAAGTCTCATTCACCATGGCCACTTCAGACAGTCTCATGCCAGACTTGGCCACAGCATAGATTCGGCTCTCCTGGAATAATAACACCAAGAATAACAATGATCAGGCAAAAATGTAATTCTTACAGACAGAAATGCCCATGTCACATACTCACACCACAGTCACACCTTTGGGCAGGAAGGAGGGGCTCTCTAAGAAAGATAGCTGAAGTTCACCACATGCTGTGTGAATGACCATTATTGGAAGCGTGTTACTGTGTGCAAACTCCCAGCTACAGAGGTGACATCCACACCCTGGAACACTTACATGCAATTATCAATAATTTACTGTATCACAGCTTGGAAAGAGATGGGTTTCTTTCCAAATTACAAACATGCATTAAAATGAATTAAGAACAGCCCTATACCAGAGCAATTCATTGAGTCATCAGCTACAAAGGATGCCCATTCCATAGCAAGGGAATGAAAGAAATGCCTGGAATGATCGCAATAAGCCTGTGTCTCAGTTACAACAACACACAGAGCTTTCAGTTCAAAGGATCTCCAAGTGCTTCATGAATTGATAAAAATTCCAGAGGGGGAACCCAACTGTCTATCTAGATGCAGAGTTATGACTAAGACATCAACCAGTGGGAAATGGATAAGCCCCAAAGCTAGGAAACCTCTTGGTGCTCCTTAAAGCATACAACCAAAATTCACTATGAAATAACACACATAATACATATACAAAAAAGTACCTAAGATTGCAAAGTCAAGTACACCAAAAAGTTTATAAGACATAAGAATTAACAATGAGTGCTTGTCTTTGCAGTTTCAATAAATCATTAGTTTGCCCATGCCTATAAAAAAGCAAATGAAAACAGAGTAATCTTTTGATACTACATTGATTTCCACCAGGTTTGCCAGTTTAGCCTGTTTAGGAACCTGGTTGATGGAGTCCCTTGGGAGTCAGTCCTGATGGACGAAGAATCCAGCAAGACTGAACATTCTTGAAAAAGGAAATCTTTAAGGTGCAGGAGCACATCATCCCCATGTGTTGAAAGATGAGAAAATGAGAAAGACCAGCCTGTCTGATCAGAGAGCTTTGGCTGAACTCAAAGTTTGTGACCTTTGGATGAAGGGACAGGTGACTCAGGAGGGTTACAAACACACCATGAGGTAATACATGGAAAAAATTAGGAGGACCAAAGTCCAACTAGACCTTCACCTGGCTACTGCAGTAAAATACAATAAAAGACTTCTGCAAATATGTGAGAAACAAAAAGAGAATCTCCATCCTTTATTGGATATGAGTGGGAAACAGTGACAAAGGATGAGGAAAAGGCAGAGGTACTCAATGCCTTCTTTGCTTTAGTCTGATGGNCCGAGGGTACTGAGGGAGCTGTGGGAAGGGCTCACTGAGCCAGGAGGGATCCAGCCGAGGGTACTGAGGGAGCTGTGGGAAGGGCTCACTGAGCCAGGAGGGATCCAGCCGAGGGTACTGAGGGAGCTGTGGGAAGGGCTCACTGAGCCCCCCACCACCCATCGGTCACCTGCAGCCCCGGTCACCCAGGGAGGCCCCGGGCGACGAGAACCCGGCAAACGTGGCACCATCTACAAGGGCCAGAGGAGGGTCTGGGAACTACAGGCTGGTCATCCTGACCTTGGTGCTGGGGGAGCTCATGGAGCAGACCATCCTGAGTGCCATCACACAACACATGCGGGACAACCAGGGGACCAGGCCCAGACAGCAAGGGTTTGTGAAAGGCAGGCCCTGCTTAACCAACCTCATCTCTATGACAAGTGGCTGCTCAGTGGATGAAGAGAAGGCTGCTTTTTCCATCCTAAACAACTCTAGGACTAAAAAAATTTCATCTATCTGACCTCACCAGTAACTGTAAGAGAAAACAACAGAACGTGTATATTCACTTTATCAAAGGTTTTAACAAAATTTTCCTAAGAGCAGAAGCACACCATGAGATAGGAATGCTGAGATCTAATCCATGTATCTATTCTAGTATCCACAGCTTTTTCTCACCCTGGAGCTATCTGGTCTGATCCATTGCATCTATGATTCATTTTTCTATCTTAAACTCATGACAACAGAATGAAGGATTAACTTTTGATGACCCATATAATGATAAACCACAAAGCAGTACTTTTTGACCTTCATTATTATTCCTATGATTCTTACGTACTCTTTTTTTCAATTGATCTTTTCCCCCTTATAAAGAGAAAAAAAGAAAAAAATTATGTCAACGGAACCAGCATGCTCTGTGATCTGGAACTGTCCAACTTGGTGGCTCAGGTATGTAACCTGTGATACCCACAGGTAACAATTAGTAGACACCAAGAAGTGTTGTAGCCTAACTACTGGGCACAAAGATAAGTGGCTCTTCTCATATTGCTGTCCTTGCATTTCTTACCCATGATGGGAATCGGTGCAGCGGTGGTGTGGGAGGTTTACCTCCTGGGTCAAGTGTGCCAGCCTCAGAACTCACAGCTTCTCTTTGCTCTGCAGGTAAGTGGTACATTCCCTCACACATTCCAGCTTCTCCCCACAGCTGGCAACATTCTGTCTCCATCTTCTCCATTACTCCATCATCATCAATGTCTGTCTCCTCCACATGCCCACAGCTGTCTGGAGGGTCTGTTATGGGCTGGAAAGTGCTGGTCTCTAAGTGCATTACACGATGGAAAGGATTGGCCCCTGACTGTGGTTGGCTGTGATGTCTCTTGGCTAGTTGGATACTGTCTCTTGGTGTACTGGGTGTTCGTACTTTTGGAAAGGTCATGCTACTCCCAAGGCTGCATTCCCTCCCTGGAAAGAAGGAATGTGCTGTAACAGCTGATGTTGACACAACCAGAGGTGGCTCAGCAGTTTGGAGACGGCCCTCCAGCATGCTCATTATTTCTCCTGAGGAAGAGGAGTCCAGTCGGTGGGAATGGAATCTAGCACTCAGATCATCAGAGAAGCGGGTGCCATCCAAACCCACTTGTTGCAAGGCACTCACAGCACTACAGTTTCTTTCCAAAGATGATCGGAAGGTCAAAGCCTCAAGAATTTTTGTGGTCTCAGCTGGAGGATCCAGTGATATGGGACCAGAGCACCCTAAACCATGCTCAGAACTTATGGCTGGAAATACATTTTTCTCTGTGGAGAGATTCCAGCTTGATGGGTCAGACATGAGCTTCAGCACGCTCTGGGAAAGCAGAGATTTATCCTCTCCATTCTCAGTAAAAGTGTCATCGGCAAGGACTATGTTTGCTGAAGAGAGGACATGTTTGGAAGGCCCTGTCTGACACACTTCTCTGAAACCAGGTGCAAGGAGAACAGATTTCTTGTCTATCTTCTCAGCAAAAGAGGCCTGTGATGCTCGGGACTTCAGGGAATCACACCTCCAAAGAGATTCGAAGGGAGGAATGCTGGTCATGTCTACAAGGAAGGAGAACATATGGTTAAGGCATTCAAACACTTTGATGTCTTCAGTGGTGCTTCCCAGCATGTATTTCAATATCACCCTGGCCTATTTAGGATTATACAGAATGGAAAGGAGATGGCTGGGCACAGTTATACATTTATAATTGGGAATAGCACGGAAGAGATAAATAAGAAATTATTAATCACTGTTTCTGACAAAAGTGAAATTAAGGGGTTCCTAATGAAATTAGGCAGCACATTTGAAATTCACAGAAGGTTTTTTCCCAGACAAAAAAGCAAACAGAACACTGCAGATCGGCCAGAAAAAGTAATATATCAGTAGCACAGGACTTCTGGCCTAGGAGCTTCCTCAACTACTGAGAGCAGAAGCTGGAAACGTATATGGAGAGGACAGCTGTACTTGCATTATTTTGTATGGTCCTTCCTGGAATGTGAACAGTCTACCAGGAGATGGGATACTGGCCTAGGCAAGCTTTCAGTCTAATGCTGAATAGGAGTTTTTGTCATTACTTATATAATTCTTCCTCCTCTCTTTAAACATGGGAAGGAAGTGTATCTATCTACACACCACTTTGTTAAATACATCAAAGTGGCCAGAACATTGCTCAGCATGGCTTTTGGCTTTAGCAGACCTACAGTGATTTAACTCATCAAATAATCTGGAGTGATTCCATCCATTCCCAGGGGCTTCCATCAAAGGTATGGAGATCTTCTTAAACATCACAGCAATCAGGGAGTTTACTCACTTTTCAACAATTTCCCTAGAGCTTTTTGTTATCCTTTTGTGCTATATGACCCACACAATGCCTTATGTCACAAAATTTTATAATAGTTACTTACATGGTTTTGCCATAAAATCTTACTTTTTTTAGTTTTTCCCTGCCCTTTCAGTTGCTATGTTAGAGGATGACATAAAAGATAGATTCTAGATTGCCTCCATTGTCCTTTGTCTACTTAGTATCTGTATTTGATACTTATTATACTTTCTTCCTTTCCATAATTATTAAAGATTATCTCAGTTCTACAATTTCCACCAAATAGCAGCTTTAGAATATGAGAAAGTGGGGGTAAAAACTTGGAATGGCAGAGGATGTTTGGCATTTATATTTAATTCAGCCTGACTGAAAAAGAACCAAATCATCAGATGCTGTGGAAATTGCAAAATATGGGTGAGCGTGACTCTGCACAGCTATTGCTGAAAATGCCACCTGAACATCAAACTCTGTGGGTATTGCTTAACCACCTGTGGGATTAACAAGGAAATAGAAACAAACTGAAGACACAAAGTTACAGAGGGAAGAGCAAACAGCAGAATAAATTACTGTTGACAGTGGAGAGGATGAAAACTGCTCTTGGAAAGAGCTGAGAAAAAGACAATCACGAGAGCATGACCTTGGCACTTGACTCACAAGGAACTGAATGTTAGCAAAGCTAACACATAACAATGGCACACGCAAACCCTGGCACAAATTTTCCCCTGATCCTAAGGTAAATCATTACTGTAAACTGAAAAGAAGCCATTAATTGTAAATATTACTGGTATTTTTGCAGCTTCCTAGATGAGACAGGAGATTAAGAAGAAGAAGAAGCTGTTACAATTAGCACAGCAAGCAAGAAGAGATCTGTCTCTCTGCAGAGGCCTCTGACCTCAGCCTGGCATAGTGAGACTAGTTAGGAATAAGAGGAGTAGGCAGTGATGTTTACTGCCCAGAGAGCTGGGATCCAGGGAACACTTAATACCAGATTATTAACGCAGCTTACCAGGCATTTCTCTTTTTGTGAACAGTCAGAGCCAGAGGGGATGCGAAAAACACAGTCATAAAGCATTTCACTAGAAATGTGGTGGGATTTAGAAGGAATTTTGCCCTATTCCCTTGCTGTGGAGTAATAGGAATGCCAGAAAGATTTCTGCAGGAAAGAAATGTCCCCTGCCCGCATGCCCAGTGAAGTTCTGGAAACTAGCTCATCTTACTGTGACCAAAGCAAGCTCATTAAAAAATTTTTAAAAAAAGGTAAAAAGGTCCCGAGTTCAAGCCTGAAGACCAAAGTTTTCCATCCAGACACCAAGGAACTGCAAAAACACAAAATACCGTAAGCAGCTTTCTCCAACTCAACCTGATAGCACAAAGGAACCCAGCTCCTGAAGGCAGACCAAAGAGCTGCTGCCTTGGCTCATTCAGTTACTCAGCTCACATGCCTGCTGAAGTTCTGCAGGGATGAGAACACTGAAATATATCAGGGACTTCTCTCCTGCAGCACTGAAGTGAATGGAGAGTTCTAGTATGAATTTCAACGAATGCTTCTAACTCAGGAGCTCAGTGGCTTATTTTAATGGCAAATACAGATTCTAAAAAGAAAAGGAGTCTATACTCAGTTGTTGGTGGGAAAACAATTAAGAGTTATGGCAGGAAAGCATGCTATTCCCATCTTAAAAATGGACCTGGCTAAGGAACAGAGCAACTCTACTGCCTGCTGTCACAAGTTTGAACTTCTGAAAGTTAAGAATACAACCCAGGAATGCCGATTTCCACTCTTACAGGTAGTTACTAGGCTACAGTGCCAGCTGAACACATTTACCTTGCAATGTATCTTGAAGAGCTTCAATTTGCTCCATCAGTCTCTGATTACAGTTTTTCAGGTGGTAATTTTCTAGCTCAAGCTATGAAACAAGAATAATAAAAACTGAAAAATAACGCAAAATTGTGAGCATGTGTGATCCACTACACGGAACATGACCTTATCTTTAATACTTTCAAGTTTCTTAACAAGGAAAAAAAAGATGGGTGAGTCTAGCAGTCACCTCAAAATCCTTCCCATCAGCAGCGTCACTAGACAACCCACTTAAAATATTTTGCTGTGCTTTCTCAAGCAGCCTCTGTATGAACTATTGACACTTCTCAAATACATCTTTAAATTTACTTCCCTGCTATGGCTTATCATTTACTCCTGTTGCAGAAATAATGCTCAGGAAAGACAGAATCAAAAAAACATTACCCAGAAGGAGTGTTTTTTCCATCTCACCCTGTATGTAGTAAAAGAAGATCCCATAGATCCAGAGGACCGAAGAAGAAAGCAAACCAACATTAAGGGTGCATTTACCTTTCCAATTAGGGCATGAGAGATTATTTGCAAATTTGCCTTATGCCTTTACTTGAAGAGTCTCAGCATCCATTTTTAAACACAGCAGTGGTACACTCAGACAGACTTCCCTCTTGGAGGAATCACCTGAGGTGCTGTCTCGAGTAACCCATTGGCAACACAGATGCCAGGTTCTCCAACTGGCAGTGATCCATCCACTTGTGCATGCTACGCACTTGGAACCAGCATCTGGCACCAACCTCATTGTCAGTAAAGACACAGTGTGAGTGTATGGTCCTGGATTCACAGCAGGTCACACCAAATCAAACCCTCTGCTTCCTCCTTTGTGCTGCACCAGACAGTTACCTAAATGCACCTTAAGTTGTCTCACCCAGGGAAGAGAAGCAGCACAGCAGCTCAGGGGATTATCTAGGCAATCCAATGACATTACAGAGTCACATCATAACATAATCAGTGCCCACAAAGACTGCTTCTCCCAACTCCAATAAATTCCCTTTCTGTCAAACTTGGAAATACATGTTTTTAATTTGGAATAAAAGACCAGACAACCCACTCCCAGCTGAAAACTACTACTCCATCTTTGAAACTGCATGCTGAGCCACTGCTGTCTTTGTTTTCTAGAGGGTAGGCCCAGACAGAGGTATAAATCCACAGGATGGATAGAATAGAAAGGTCAGAGATGGAAAATACTGGGCAACAGTAGGAAAGTAGGAAAACAGCGTTAGTCAGAGATAGTAAATTATAGAAGAGCAAAGGACATGTAACAGGTGCTCTGTCAGAAAGGAACAGAAACTGCATCCAGAGAAAAGAAGGAGAGGTAAAAGAAAAGCTAGGTGAAAGCCACTTGTGACTAGTCAATCTTCAGAAACTGCTTTTGGGCACTGGTGACTTCACAGTCATTTATAGTTTGCCCAATAAAGTAAATAGGTAATAGTAAATAGGTCACTCTTGGTAAGAGTGATGACCCCAGCCCTACAAGTGAGTATGTGCAGGGCCAAACAAGCAGAGTGCCCCTGTGGCAGACTGACTGACCCCAGACTGCTCTCCTACATAGGAGCCCCCTGGCAGTGCAGCCACTGTACTTACATGCCTTAAAATCTGGCAGAAAGCCAGAGACTTACCTCCCTGAGCTTAAATGTTACCCACTCTTTGATCTTGGCAGCTTTCTCTTGAACAATTTTGGCTTCCTCAGTCCTCAGCTGTTTCTGTGCCAAAAAACCAAAACCAACATTAGACATGTTAGGAGGGTACAACTGTTCTCAGTGTATTCTGCAGTGAACTCTGCATTAGGAGCGACTGAAACACAGAAGCTCCCATTCCAGGCATCAGATTTAAGATTGCTACTTGGATACAATTGTTCAGCTGGCCTCTGAAAAAAATCAAGCTCTAAGTTGTCTTACATGGTCCCTGGAGTTAAATTCAGAGGCTTGTTTCAAAAGTTTGTTGTGGAATAGCAAAATCCAGGTCAGGTAAAAATTGGCCACCTACAACAGTTTGAGTAGAGTTTGCAACTTTTTCTGTTTCAGATGGTTTTGCAATGTTGCTGTTTGCTGTTGAGCATCTGTAGTGTTCCCCCAGCCTATACAGATACTCTTGGGCAAAGGTAATAAGAATTAAGCAGTGTCTATAACTGATTCATAAAACATCAATCATTCCAAGCAAAAGAGATTCAGTTGCTGTAAGCACGAATCTAGAGCAGAATCTTTCAAGGTGCACAAGATGCAAATAACAACGTATTTAACATACAGACAAAATATTCTCATTGAGAAAGTAGATTAAAAAAAAAAGCTCCACCTGACTTTGAAAAACACTAAGGTCTGCTAGGAGGATTTCAGGTGCTATAAGTGGTTTTATGTTTATATATCCATTAGAACAGGTTCTAGTCCATACAAAAGTCTTATGGCAATACTGTTGATTTGCACACTGACCATTGTTCCCCCAAGTTATCTGCCTGGGTAATATTGCTACATCATTTTTCCAGCTGTGTTTTCTCAGCTGTGTTTTTAACTTTTCTGGAAATTTCCTTGGATAGATGCTGAATTAACACTATGATCACCTGAAGCTTTCTGTTTTATCTTCTGTGTGGCTTCATCAGAATCAACATCACTGAAAACTCTCCTACTTACATAATGATTTAAACAACTGCAAAAAGAAATCTGGAAGCAACAGAGGGAGGGAGAGAGGAGGAAAATATGCTGCCTGGCACATCAGGCCTGGTTTCTCCAATTAAGGGTCAAAGATAATGCCTTCTGGTAGCAGTTGGTAGTTTCCCTGTTATATTGTTTTTTCTGAAGTAAACAAACACCAGTAATTATAATTATAAAAAATGTCAGTCCTTCCCTCCACTTTAAATTTTTCACACTGATAAATAGACCACACAAAATTCCCCACATTTTCACATCACTTTTAATCACCACATGCTATTTATATTATTATAGGAGCCTTGCACATTTAAAGGCTCTTATTCAAGTATGTTTGCTGACTTTAAAATAGGCCCTAGCAACATTATAGGCAGCCGTAACATTTGTAGTTGAGCACAGTGAAATAAAAGCAATAAAATCAGGTGCTTCAAGAAGATTTATTCAGACTTTTTTCCTTTTATATGACTCTGTGTGTTCCTAATGATCAGGTCTCAACCTCTGCAGGAGTTAGAATACTAGATGTGCCTACAGGTATGAAATGATCTGGTACAGATAGTAGATCCACCATCTCTGAATATCCATCACATGGGAACTGGCTTTGAATCCCTAATGACCTGGACTTGTCTCGGAACATGGTCCAAGAGGTAAAAGATTCAGATTATTACACTTCACTTTGCAGTGAAGTGCAAAGCCAAGATTTTATTTAGGGTTCTAAAGTGGGATAGTGACATGGTGACAGCATTGTCACCACGCTTAGTAAGCCCTGCCTCTAAGCAGAACCAACTCTCTCAGGCACAGCAGCCATAGGTGCAGTTATTGTGCTTTAAGATCCAAAAGCAATTAGAGATTCTTTGTGTCCCACATTATTGTGTGGTCCAGACATGACCTCTGTGTTCTCTTAATGATGCTCTGAACTCCATGGCTCTTCCCATCCCAGTGAAAACAAATAGGATGCCTTACAGGGACCCTTAGTAACCTTCTAGCCCTGCCACCATCTCATCCCATTCTGCAACTAAACCAGTGACTCTGGTAACGCGTATTTCTTGTCTGGAATTGTCAAACTTTGGCTTTCATTTCTAGAAACTCATTTTGCCTCTTGTTGCTGGAACAAGGCTTCTACTAACAGTCCTTGAAATAGGTGGCAATGAGTTCAATGTAACTCAAATGGCTGAGGAATGTTTTTTTTGTTTTTGTACAATTCTACTCCTACTTAAGTTGTTTACTTAGCAGCACATAAGCATACCTCATTCCTCATGTTATAAAAATCACAGAGCAAGGCCTTTACTAGAACTGAAATACAAGCCCTGCTGCAGATGTAGCACCTTCCTTCTACCAACTGAAAAGGGAAGAGACTAAGAACTATCTGTACTGAGAAACAGCTGCTCTTTTATAATGACATCTGACAAGAGATGAACTATGCTAAAGGACTGCTGAAGACTGGAAAAAGATCCTTCCCAAGAAGCTGCGTGAACAGAGGCAGAGATGGGCTACACCATGGTTTTGCAAAGCAATCAATATGCCAAAAAGCCAGAGAAACTGTGACCAGACTGTAGCATTCCAATGTAGGGTGTCAGCACTAACATATGGAAGCCCTTTAGGCACATTGACTGATCTCCAACAAGGAAGAGACATGGGCTGTTGAAGTTGAATGGATGTTTTGTCTGTAAAGGAAAGGGAGGATCTTGTACTGGGCTGGGCATTATGTTACAGCTGATCTGGAGGCAACTGAGAGACTAACTTGTAATGAAACATAATCCATATCTTTGAAATATACATTACAGAATTTGTCTATCTCATGAAACCTACAGGCCTCCCTGTAGAAGATATTCCTACCTGTTTTGCTAGCTGTGTCTCTAATTTGCTGATCAGATCCTCCTTTCCTTGCATTGTGCACACCAGTTCCTGGTACTTCCTCTGCAGAGTGCTGTCAGAGTCAGCAGTCTTCAAGTTGGCAAGTTTTATCTTCTCTTCCATAACTCTGACCTGTCATGGTAATCAGAAAGAAATTGAATAAATCCAAAAAACACCAAAACAAACCAATGCAAATCAAGGAGCTGCTTGTGTATTGGTAAGAGAATAAAAATAAATGAGAATATTTGTGGGTGTCTAATTTTTCAAGTCAGGAAAGGAAAAATAAAATATCAAAACCCACAACACCCTTCAGGTCACACTTAGTTTATATCCACATTTGTGAAAGGAACATTGTCCTTTCATTTGTAATGTTGAAGCAGTAACAGATGCAAACTGAACCATGAACAGAGAAACGCATCATGGATTGTGAGATATTAAAATGCAATTACTAATCAAAGAGGCCATACAGGCACCACAGTCTCTGTACACACATGGACACAGTACATCCCACCTTTCTCCTTTGCAATATCATGTCCAGGTTTTTTACCTCATTCACCACAAACCCCTGGCCATTTGCTTCAGCTTAAGATTTCTACAGGAAAATGTACTATGGAGGTCCTTCATCCTCCTATCCCCAGCTTAAGACAGTGTTTTGGCAACTCCTGTCTTTCTGCCAAGTCTGTTCTCCAGACCTGCTGAGGAGTTATAATGTTAGATATTTCAAAAGATTTGCCTGTCTTTGAGCTCCTGCCAGTGCCAAGATTTCTTCATCTCAGCAAGAGAAAGATCACTGTAGTGCTCCTTTACTACAGAGAAAGTTTCAATCCACTAAAATCCTGTGGCTACTGAAGCATTTCAGGGTTTTAGCAAATTTTTAAAATCTCTTTGCTTTCTTCAAAACCTTTGTCTCTCAATAATGGCACTCCATTTTACCACTACCTAAATCTATTGCAATGGATTATAAGACTTCATTTCTAAAGATGAATGGAATCCCTTCAATTTAACTCCAATGTACTAATTGCAGCATTTGATGGTGGGAAAATCTCTGATTCCAACACATCTCAAAGAAGCTAAATCTGCAAAGAAATCAACTCCAAATACCAAAAGTTTGGCGTGAATTCAGAACCAGGAAGACAGAATGCAGGCAGCAATCTGAGCACTCCGCAGAGTCTGTGCAAGAGGGTTAGTCATGCTCTGTTGAGCAGCCTACACTTCATACTTGCAGAAGCTGTGTTTTGTGCTCCTGTCTGCCTGTATTAGGCAGAGAAGCACACTGCCTCTTCCTCATACTGAATCAGAAAGGTAAGCGCCCAACATCCGAGCCAGAAAACTAAGCCTGCTGAGTCGGATGTGCTTTCATTAGAGTTTAGGGTGATTATAGTAAAAAGAAATGGCCCCTCCTTCCTGTCTGATGCCCAAATGCTGACTCTGTACTAGAGGCTCAGCGAGGGGACTGCAAACATGTGATTTCCTTAATTGAGGTTGGCAGCTACAGGGAGTCCATTGAATTAACAAATCCAACCCCCCAGACTCCTGGAGAGAAAGATAACAAGGGATTTTGCACTTGATGTGGAGCCCTCTCATTTGTTGGCTACCTCTCATTCATGGTGTTCGTACTCATTAGTGGAAGGGAATGGTCCTACTCTTATGTTGTCAATTCTTCAGGCTGTCAGGCAGCAATGTAGCATTTCTCTAGGAACACTTATCTCTGGATGTGGATAAGGCTGTTCAAAAGGCAAACACTGAGGGTTGCCAGTCTTTGGGATCTGCCAACATATGGCTACAGAACTCCTGGTGCAGGTGAGTGAAGGCAACTCTCATTTCTGCTGGTGGCAGGTGAGTGAAGGCAACCCTCATTTCTGCTACACGTTCCCAGTCAAGTTCTCCCTTTCTTGCCCATTCTTGGACCTGGATTTGACCTGTTGTTCATCCTGTCCCTTGCTGTCATTGCATGTTATCATACCCCGGCCACTCTGCTCCTGTCACTGAGGTGTCTGCTAGTATAAAACCTCCACTGGCCAGTGGCAATAACTATATTTCCTGCTGGTGCTGCCACTTTTGCCTCTATTGTGTTACCTTTGCCTGTCTTGGTTGGGTATGGATTTACCATTCTTGAAAACAACTCTTGTTCTTCACTTGTAGTTGCTAGTCTAGCACAGAAGCCAACAGCATGGAGTCAAAACATAGCATCTTTCCTAGAATTGAGCTGGTCAATAAAAAATCTTGATATCAATATCAAACTGGTGTGGAAAAATACGTTCTGCAGACAGAATATCTTCCTCCCAGTGCTTACAACACTGCCTATTCAATCCTACACTTCTGAAATCATCTCAGACAGTCATTCTTGGCTGTGTGGCTTTTATTTCGGCCCTTAAACCCCTGACTTAGTGCTCAGTCCCGCAGCTCTTGTCTAGCTGGAGAGAGCTGAATCACTTCAAGCCTTCCCTTCAGCAGTGATCTGTAGTGATCCAAGAGCTCACACCACCTGGCCCGTCTTGGCTCTATAATACTCCTTAGAGTGCAGAATGTCTGCTTCCCAAAGGTCTGTTAATCCCTATAGCCCGTTCACAAGCTGAAGTCTGCCTCTCTCCCCTTCTTCATTATTCAAGAAGCATAGAAGAACTATTTAGACAATATGCCTAATTTTTAGATGATTACAGTAATAGACAATGAATCCAGCTCTTACTGTTTTTCTCCATGGGCTCCTGAGCCAGGGCAGTAATTACGAAAAAGTCCAAAACAAGAGATAAGGGTGTGTCTGCAAAACCTACTTCTTTCACAGAACCTTCTCTACTTGTAGACAAGTCCTCACCAGTACTGTTAAGTATTTATTTCCTGAGGACCTGCCAAGCAGCCTTATCTTTGCAATTTAATCCTGAGGTACAACATCCCCTTCCTTTTCCACAACCAAGCATGCCTATCATGGATGAGGGGGTAAAGGCTGTGAAGCTGTCATGAAGGTGTAAGGTGCTTGTTTTCACTTAGGGTTCAACATATTCAGGCACCTACCTGTTCACAGCTAAGGCTCACAGACTGAGAAGTAGACCAGAAAATCCATTTGCCTGTGTAAGTCATTGTTTCCCTAGCAGGGCATAGCACTGCACATTTCTGTCTGTATGCTGGACTGGAAGGAATTTAGAATGAGTTAACTGCTGGAATTGTACCAGAGCCACCATCAAATAAACTCTTACCTGTTTCTCTGCATCCTCAGCTCTTTGCTCTGCTTCTATCACTCTCTGTTCCAATTCCTGCATCTTCAGAGACAGAAAAGAAAGAAGAGGGAGAAAGAAGGAAAATAAATTAACATCACCTGGAAATTCACATTTTACTTAGGATTTGTGCAAGCCTACAGATCTTTGGCATATTTTGAGTTAACTGAACAGCTTTGACCAGGGGAAAAAAAAAAGCCTTTGACCTTTCCCAGTCTTCTGCCCTACTTTGAATACACCGGAACCATTTTCTCATTAGTGAGCTTCATCATTCATTACATGGGTCAAAGGAACAGTGCCAAAGTCTTGACCTCATCTCTACAATTTACACACCATGGGCTGTCCCTGCAAGGAGCCTGTCTACAGTGTCCCATTCTTCCTTTCCTGATCTTATTTCAGCTAGGATTCATTCACAATGGTAAATAAAAATTAATATATCTTGGAAGGCTCGCAGCAGGTTCTCTATGATGTCACATTATAACCACCAAATACTTTGCTTTGGCTTCAAAAGCATCATAGACTCAATAACTGACAAGACTAACAATTATCTTAATTTTCTTATGCTTCTTTTCTTTTTAAAGAGCTTTGTAAAGTGACAATTATGTGATTCAACATCTGAACATTACCTCTATCGAAGTCAAACGACAATGAATTGAATTTTACCCTAAATGTTTATAAGTCACTTCATTCCCTTAAAATTCAGATGTACCTGGGGTTCTCCTAATAATTTACCACTAGAGCCCTTTTTTTTGGTGGGTAGTGGTTTGTTTGGGGGATTTTTTGGTGTTTAATTGTTCGTTTGTTTTTGTTAAAATTTTTTCTTTAAATAGCAACATAGTTTCTCATTTGATGTTTGACAAGGTCATCTTCAGCTGGCCTGCTTTGATGGGTCTCAGATTTAAGCCCAGTAATACGAAGTCAGTGACACTAAGTTTTATCCACCAAGCTGCAAAATTTGAGGAGTGCTTCATGGAGTTTGCAGAACTTACTACGTTTTACTATGGAAAAAACGACATAGAAGAATCTTCAGAAGATTAAGAGAATCATGCTTAAAGAAGAAAAACTATAAAGGGAATTGAGCTCCTTTTCTCTCCAATGCGTTTTTGATAAAGCACAAGTATTCAGGCTGGTCACTTACACGACCAAACCAATCATCTGAAAATGGGACTTATTCCTCTTGGCTTATCAACCAGAATGGACGTGGCAGCATTCTCCTGTTTTCATTTTCCTTCCTTCATATGGCAAGAAGACAACTCGTCTTTCCATACAAGCTCACCGGTACAAGAGCAGACTGACCCCTATCAGCAAACATATCGAAAGGCACATACATGTAGACACCTCAGTAGTCACATAACTAAAAGAGCAATGAAATGAATTAAAACCACGAAGATCAAAATCTGCTACATTTAGCATGATACCTCTCACGTTTGTTTTTTCAGTGGAACAATCAAATACAACAGTCTCTGCAACTTAATATCTAAATCAAGGACGCTTCTTTGGCAGAGGAACAGAGAGATGCCACAGAGGACTGCAGCCATACAAAGCTGCTCTGACAAAGAGTCTTCATGAAGACTGAGCTCAAGGCAATCTAACATGGATAGCAGTGGTCTGTGTCCCTTCAGAACAGTGATGTACCCATGCATTTATCTATTAGTGTCTGGGCAGTCACCACCACAGATGGGTAGCACCAAAACATATTGGCAAAAGAGGGATGCTGGACATAACTATTGGGGTGACATAATATGCTTTGTGAAACAAAGAGTGTTTAAGATAGTAGCTTCAGAATCAATGGTCTCTCCTAGTTTTCTGACTGTCTACATTCACAGCACAGATAAAATTCTGGGCCTTTTAATCAAGCGATCCTCTTAAACTAATAATTCAATCCTCCAAAAGATGAGCAATCTCCATGAAAGACTCAGGTTACTTTAAGAAGACAGCACTGCTCTGACTGAAGAACTCCTTGTTTCCCAGCAGTTGCTTTGCATTGCTAGCAGATACGGATCTTGATCATGACAGAGAATCTATGCTGGGACCCTTCCTGATCACTGAAAAGTTATGAAACTTGTGCAAGCAGGATGACCTGGCTAAGTTCCAGCCAAATCAATTACTTTTGTCACCCTAATTCCCTCTGTAGCCTTAAATGAACTTGTACTTTTCTTAGTTTTCTGTACTACATTGTTGGGTTGTCCTACTATGAACCGTTAAATAACTGCTGTGTTCCTTGCCTACATGAAATCATTATTTCACTCATCCCCAGTGTCAGCACTCTCACTGGAGCACATTCAGATTTAATACATACATGCTTGTAAGGCTCTTTCAAATCTCTCAATGAATTCATAATAATGCTTGGTATTTACATGGGTCCTTTCATTCAAAATGCTTTATAATTTGACAAATGCTACTAAGCAATGTGACCTAGGTCACATAAAAAACTTAGTAACCAAGCCAAATGCATGGAACTCTTCTTTCAAACACTAGCCATACAACAGCTTGTATGGGAAAAACAGGACTAGTTGAATAACCATGCTTGCATGAGACAAAAGATTCTTTTACCAAATGTTCATTGTTTATTGAAGTAAGACAAGCAGGTTAAGTTACCCAGATGGCCCTTCTAAAAACTGCAAAAGGTCCTCCCATAACCATTCACACAGGCTTTCCCTCTCCTGACGGCTCAGAAGAGGCTACATAAAACTGAGGGGAAAAAAGTTCCTGCACCTCTCAGCTTCATTTTTCTCCCGCTGTTCTGTTCCAGAGCTCACTCCTAACCAGGTCAACTTGCTGCCAAGGAAACGACCTGCTACGCCACTCACCAACAGAGGAGTATCCCTCTTCCTTGCATGTGTACAAGAAAATCAGGGTGAAAACTACTGCCTGTTTCCGAAGCAATCTCTGCTGAAGCCCACAGGGTAGGACTCAGGGATCTCATGACCTGTGGGGTCCAGCAGGATGGCAGAGCTTTGTCTGGGATACCAGGGGCTAAGGCTGCTCTGGCACATCAACCCCAAGCCAGGCTCTGTGCAGCTTGGGCAGCTCTGCTCAATAGCCCAGACCAGGCTATTGACGTGGAAGTTCACACCACGTGAACTTGGGCACTGGCAGTTAAACCACTGGGTTTTAAATTCCTCATGTTCTGAACAGCGATCTAGATTATTCAATCTAAGCAGATTTAAAAAATCTCAAGTATTTAAACTCTTAGAGCACATTGTACTACCAATGCTAGGCATGAGTGGTTGGGGGTTTTGCAAGTTAAAATAGTAAAACCTGTCTTGAAATAATAAAATTAGTTATAAAAAATAATTTAATATGTGGGGGATCACGTTTTCAAGCCCTTCAAGCAGTCACCTCCATACCTACAACAACCTAGCTGGTGAGCAAGTATCACACCCCTGTTAACATTGTTCTTCACTTTTACTATCTAAAAGCACTTAAAAAAAAAATTCCTGTTGTTGCAAACTGTACCGGGAGGATCTCAAGACAATGTTTACCCCAGGTTGGCACACAGCTTCAAACTGTGCAGACTTCAAATTTTTCCAAGATCATCCCCCTCACTGCCCCAAAAAATCTTTCTTGAAGTGCAGGACTCTCCAGTAAGTATGAATCTCTTCATTCTCATAATGAGGAAAAAAACTTAAAAATCACAGTTGCTATAAAATCTATGACAAAAATCCCTGAAGCTGCCATCACTAGACATAAACCAAGCATCTCCTTCAGTTCTGCCTCACTACCCACCTAAGGGTGAGAAGGATACAGCGCAGACAGGAGCCCCTGCTGCTGTGACCGCTGGGGTGTCCTGTGGGACTCAGGAGAATGGAAGGAGGGTCTCGGAGCAAGTCATTACAGACCAGCTGGGAACCTGAGGCCCAGAACACTTTCCAAGAGGAGTGTTCAGTATGGGCACTGTGTGTCTGAGTCCACCTGCAGCAGAAGAGCCTGCTGGAGCTGCCCCATGGTCCCTGCGGAGGCTCTCCCCTTCCCACATGACATTTGGAGTTGGGAATTGCAAGCCTGTTAGCTCTTTGACCCTTCAAGTAGAGCTACAACAGCACTGCACAAGTAGTTACAGAATAACCTGACTACTGAACCAAGCTACTCCTTAATCTTAACAAAGAGAACATCGCTTTGACTAAACGTCTGGACAAATGGTAGCCAGGCCCCTGAAGCAGATGAAAATTTAATTCTCTGCCATGACCCACTAATTTCCCTAAAGAGATAATTAAAATACATCTGGCAAGCCTGTTCTCCAACAGGGAAGTTTGGTCAGTGGGCTTGTCTTATGTGTAGGTAGTCAGGAAGTTTCTCAAAGCAGAAATTAATAAACCACAAGGACACAGATCTAACAATGCAGCAAACTTACAAGTACTGCATATGAGTACTGGTTGTCTTTGTCAGACCTGTTCCACATCTATAAATGTTTTTTTTAATGTGCCTTTATCTAAATGGACTTTACAACCACTTTCAATGTTTTTCAAGGTATGTAATCACCAAGGTCCATCTCAGGAGCTAATTTGAAGAGATGAAGAAGCTGCTTAGAATTGCACAATTCCTTAAAATTTGAAGGGTGAAAAAAATGTCTCATGCAGTATATAACAATAATTAAAATGTAGTTCCAGTGAAAGCTGGGAAGAAAAATTACTCCACTCTCAAGTAGCTGTCATTTGGATGTTTTTACATCCAAAACCAACAAACAAGAATATACATATAGAAGTTACATAATACAAAATGGAGCAAAAGTGCGTTTAGAACATATACAGATATGTTCTAAACATCAGGAATAGTAAACTGCAGTCAGCTGTACAGATTTCAACTTCATTAGTAAAACTGTTCTTACTTTCCTATAGTAATTGAATATCTGAGCAATCTTGGACTGAATTGTGATCATGTAAGCCACATTTTTGAAAAAAGAAGGAGCCCCACAGCAACCTACAAATTTGGACTTTATACAAATTTAGCAAAAAAGCTCTAATTCTAATTGAAAAACAACACCCTTTAAAGTTAAAAAAAACCACAAAAATTTCACACCATGACAAAAACAAGCAAAAAACCAAAACTCCAATAAAATCCTCAGATCTTTACCAGTTCTCTCCTCTAGGATGCAAACAAACTCGAGAGCACTTGAAAGAGATTAGTAGGAGATGTCTCTAAAACCACAGATGCCATGTGTGTTTCTAACATCCAGATCTCAAAATATCTGGCCTTGCTCTTCAGTATTCCCAGAATGTTTTGACTGGATATGAAATGTTATTCTAACACTGGCAATACACGTATCCCTGTCTGGGTTTTTAACATTATAGCATAATTTGCACTCCTCCAAGCTTTTCTGTAACCAACTAAGTCTTGCTCCTGCTGCTCTTATCCATAACATCCATCTTTGCTCTGCAGTTGTCTCAGTCACTTTAGATATCCAGAATCTTGCTGGTACAGTGATTTCCACTAGAGTCCAAATACTTGGTGATTTTGCAGTAAACAAGGCTAATTCTTACTATGCCACTTTACACCACTATGACAGGCACCTCATCTGTATCTCAAGTGATAAGCAGAGAGCAAAGAAGCACTGTAATCAAGGAAGAAATCCTCACTGCAAGTAATGGATATATTGGATAGCTTGGCATTTACAGATTTTTTGCTTTTGTGTCACAACTCATTGCAAAGTAGAAGAAGCCACCTCTGCCTCACCTTCTCAGCTAACAGCTCTCGGATCTTGCTTGCCTGCAAGCGGAATTTGAAGAGCTGGGACTCCAACATAAGGCATCTCTTTTGCCAGTCCATACAGCTGCCATTCTCCACTGTGAGTTCTGCCATTGTGAAGTTAATCATCCATTTAGGATGTCGTCTGAGGTGCTCTAAAAATCCTACAGAATCAAAGGGAAAAAAAGTACATATTTTAGAAGGACAAATTTATCACCTCTGTGCCTAGTTTTCCTTGGTCCCTCTTACAGAACTGGTAACGAAGGCCTTTTCTTCTCCTAGTAGAAGATGAAGTGGTACTACCCTGAGTCACTGATATTGCCCTCTGCCAGAGGTCACTCTTAATGGATAAACGTTTACCTTTAGAATGAGTAAATAATTTACTAATGCATTGTACTGTATATTCCAGAAACAACCTTACTGCCACCCTTACAGTCTTGCTCAGCCTCTACCCAGAGATTAGGAGCATTTTTTAATCCTGCCTCCTTTGTTCTGCTATGGCTGCAAACTCTCAAATCACTAAAACCTCCTGCCTCAGCTATCACACACACATTTTTAGCTTGGGTCATCAGTGCCTTATCTCATACAGACTGTGTTAAGATGATATGATATATTAAGCAACTACTTGACACAGTCAGTTGACAATAACAGTGGAAGTGCCCCGGTTTCTAAATAATTGCTCTGTTAAAACAAAGAGAAGCCATACAGGAATAAATTAGGGCTAAAGACAAAACATGCTGCTCTACTGAAGTCCTTGTAGACATCAAGAGATATATAAAGCCCCAGAAATTGGAGAAAGCTGTAGTTTTTGAAGTTCTTTCATTTTCCTACTCAGTAACAGTTTAGACATTTCAGATACTTTGTGCTTATTGTAAAAGACACAAAAAAATCCAGGTAATAAATGTTTTAAACCAAATTCAGGTACTTGTGAACAAAAAGGTCAACTCACTGTGTGAAGTTCAGCAGCCAGCTGTATTAGCAAACAATAACAAATATTTTCAAAGCTAGAACAGCCATTAGCTCAGCTTCATCAGAACAAATAAATCCTTACTTGTTAAAGGAAATTCTCACCAGCTCCCAGGCAAACTCACAAGTCCCAGACAGTGACAGACCAAGGACCAGTCCAGGATTTGCGTGAAAGCAACAGTCACTCAGCCTCACTGCCCCTACACTTGCCTTTCTCTGCAGAGAGGAAAAGTTTAAGATGTCCCTCCAGTTGTACCCACTTGTCAGGATACCTGGTTAATGTTTTGTCTGTAAGACTTGAGATTCAAATTACTGTGAGTAGACATATTAGTGTAAGTATACTAAATAAAACAAGTCACTCTACCCAGCTTAATGTCTGATGTTCTGAGTTAAGGAAGATGCATTTTATACCCTTTGGCTATAAACATTACCTGTGAGTCATTTTATGTTCATGTTGCTTTGTTCAGTAATAGAAAGTCTCCCAGATAGCAAGTTGCCTACTTTTCCAATGACTTGTGAAATACTATTCCAGGAGGTAGGTTTAAGTAAAACAAGACAAAGGTACACTCATGTGTAGTACTGCAGCACTGAATACACTCCACAATAGGAAAGAAGACCACTTTCCTACAAGCAGCACACTTAGTCTTTACAGAAATAGAGGCCATCCTTTTCCACAGCCCATCCAGCACACTGCTCTAATCTTAAGCCTTAACTCCTTGCCAGGCATTTAACCAGGTTACCTTTGGTACACTTTCCAACACTGCAGTGTTTTCCTGTAAGGCAGTGCTATCAGTCCTTTCCAAGCCAAAAGAGTGCACTAAGTCATGGAAGGATCCTACCACACTGTTAAGTTTGTTTACAACTAACTCTGTTTTGGACATAAATAATAATTCAGCTCTTAAATGAAATTCTGTTCAAATGTAAGGAGCTTTCAGTCTTTATTCATAAAGTTTAAATCCAAAGTGGACATACAAATGAATTAGATGGACTCTAATGACACAAAGTGAAAAAAAACTGATGTACCAAACAACTTAGGCCAAAGCAAAAGTAATTTTCCCACACAGGCAATAACTTCTGGTTGAACGAAAATATCCTTGTTCCAAAGGGAGGGTCTAGGATGGGATAGGTGTCCTGAATCATCACATTTTATTCTTTATCAGTGCAGACAACTGCATTTTATAATCCCTTTCACAAATGAACACTGCCCTTCCCTAGAACCATGCTGGCAGTTCTCCCACTATTCCTATTATTCTAGAACCTCACACCTCTAATAAGCTGCCTTCTAATTACCAGCATAAACATAATCATAATCAGCTTGTATCTGTTAATTCTTGTAGATTATCGCCCTTCAATTTAGCTAGGGTTTTTTTCCTCCCTCATATTTACCCATTGATATATTTATAGATATCAAAAGCTTCTCCTTAAGGACCTCAATTTGCAAGGCTAGAGACCAGGGGCTCCTTTAGTCTCATAAGAAAAGCTCCCTGCTCTCCCTCTGCACCTGTTCCAGCTTCAGTGCACATTATATAAAAGAGCTGGTTCTTCTCCCTCCCCTTCATAGCCATGGGTGACCACAACTGCATCTGAAAGGCAGCATGCACCCACAACAAATGCCTTGTGTAAAGGCATTTAGCACTTTCCCCTCTCCTAGGGAATGCCTCATCTGATTGTGTTTGCCTTTTTTACAACCATATTGCACCGGTGCTTGACATTCGCAGACAAACTGGCACAACAGGAAGAGAGGAATCTCAGCTGATGTTTCCTCTGTAAATGGCAGATGTGAGAGAGCAGGAGGGTAATTACAAATGGACAGGAACAGATTAATTAAGTTCAGGGCTGTGCCAGATCTCTGAAAGATCAAATTCTCTGTACTACAGGCCACAAGACAAGAGGCAAGGGGCAGAAACTGATGCACAGGAGCTTTTATTTCAACATAAGGAAGAACTTTTTCATTGTGCAGGTGACTGAGCACTGGAACAGGTTGCCCAGAGAAGTTGTGAAGTCTTCTCACTAAAGATATTCAAGAACCATCTGGATGCAATCCTGCGCAATGTGCTCTCGGGTGGCCCTGTTTGAACACAGACGTTGGACCAGATGACCTACTCTGGTCCCTTCCAACCTGAACCATTCTGTGATTGCAAAATTCAACATGCCCATGGTTACCCTGTGATTGATTAGTATAACTATACATTATCGTTTTAATTACAGGCACTATTTTCATAGATCACTAATATTTCAAAGGCACAGTTTGGTTTTGGGTATCTGGAAGAAGTCTTACTGTTTATGCAACTGAATCTTTTCCTTCTCTACTAATTTTAAAGAGTGCTCTTCCAGGTTTTGTGCCCACTTTATTACTACTTCTACTACTTCTGTGATTTTGTTTTGTGTCATTAGATTAATCCCCTGTGTCAGTAGTCAATTCTACCAGTAAAATACGTACCACCTAACTGCCCCCTCTTCAGCATTGTGTTGTCACATTCTCTTTTGTCATTTGTCTATCTAACCATTCTTCTATTAATCCCCATCTCCTCCACTTAAGTTAATAACTTCCCCATGTGTCATCACACCAAATGAGTTCTGAAGGCTAGAGATTAGAATTATAGCTTTTCCCCCTAGCAAAAACCTTACACTTTTTCAGGGAAAGATTTTGTATCACGTCTAATATTTACCCCTAGAGTACAACTTTATTTACAAAATTTATTCTGCATTTTCATTTGCCATTAAAATGCATTGTTCCTTCTCCCCTGTTCTTCTGAACACAAGCAGTTCATCTGTAGTCTGTGAATTACAATATCAACTTCATTTTGACAGACTGACTTTAAATCACTTCCATCAGATCTGCCATTTCAGATGTTCTTTTTTGTAAGTCCTAACCATCTTTTTTCAGCGCATTCTTTGATTCCCCTTCCTCTCCCAGATATTGATCCTATTCATACCAGATAAAGAATTCCCAGACCCGAAAGCAAACCTCAGTTAACAGAGATGCCACAACATCACCCCCGGAATGCTCCCACCAGTCCCCTTACGGNGTTCCCCTTACGGTCACCTTCGAAGAAAGCCAAGCCGGGGAAAAAAGGCTGTGCCAGCCAGCTCCGCGCAAACCGGCCCTCCGGAGCCCCCGGCCACCCTCTCGCCCCCAGGGCCCGGGGCGCGTCCCCGCCCGCGCTCACCTCGGCCGGCGCGGGGGTCTCTGCCCGGCGGGGCAGGACGGGCGCAGCCGGCGGCGTCCCGGGGCTCCCGGCCCGCGGCA
>VYXF01002151.1:16486-27573 GCA_013397295.1 Polioptila caerulea | reverse complement strand
TGGAAAAGTCTCCATAGCATAACCAAAAAAACTCTTCTCCCTAAGTGAACTGAGAAAAAGACTATTTTAAAGGTAGTAGACTGACTGAAAGTCATGAGTTTTATCTTTGCATTGTCAGTGAAAAAGAAAAGAGGTGTTCTGAAAGTTTACTCTGATTTTCTTATTATTGTTTTCCCCTTTAGTTCTATTAATAAAGTTTTCTTTGTATATTTTCAAGTTTGAATCTGCTTTGCTTTCTTTCCTTTCAAATCTATCTCACAACAAAAAATAAACCTGCAACATTAATTGGTGTGTTAGCCAGGAAACACCAAATTAACCCTACGACACAGAGTTATTGTCGCTGTGAGTCACTCCCAATGGCACACACAACACACGTTCTCAAGAGAAGGCTGAAAAAGCTTTATTAATTATCTGACTCCATATTATATAGTATTTCCACACGGACCAGGGATTGGAGGAGAAGCTGGACGCCTCTCCCATTCCACTGGCCAAGGCAATTGTCCAGCAGTCACTTTCCACTCCCAAGAGAAGGAATTTCTAGCAACCTTGGCTTAACATAAACGAGCTTCTAATAATAGCATCTCCACATGGGAAACGGACTAGAAGCTACGAAAACATTGAGTTAGAAAGTGCATTAGAAAACCTGAATCAGGGCAACAGTTATGCCAGGGAGATGGAAGCAGCTTCAGCCACTGCAACAGCAGACAGAGTTCTCTTAATTACATCATCTTTTAAAAACTTTTTAGCCAATAGGGTAATATTAAAAGTTGACAAGGGTTTGCTAAAGCCATTTAATAACTGACATGTACACCTTGCTTCTAACAATGCTCACTTGTAATGTTCTAAAACAATGGATAAAGCTACATTATTAAGCACATGTATTTCTGCTATTTTGCTTAACATATTTTCTAAGGCCTATCTCAATACTGCATATAGCATTACTATTACTTGACCTTGCTTCTTCAACTTTCTTACATTTCTCCATTCTGAGATTTGCTTCCTAAGAGTCTTATGCGTTTTCTATTTCCAACACACTGGATGCTTGTAGCCTCGTGGTGTGGTTTGTAAAGGAGCTCTGCAGGCAGAGCCCCAGGAGCTCTCTGACGTTTTCTGCTTTACTGATGGGACATGGCAACAGCATGGAGCCAGCACAGGCCCCCCACATTCACCTCCTAAAAAAGGCAGGAGAGGGCGTGGATTAAGGAAAGCAACAGCTTTAATCATGTTGCATGTATCTAAAAGTTAGAAAAGGAAACAGAAGGAAAAAAAGTAGTGCTGTCATGTTTTTAATTATCTAAGCAAAGAGAGAAAACACATGTTGAAAGGTATTCCCCAAAATCAAGGTACAGGAGTGCATTGTGGCCTGTGATGCAGGGTCTGTCTGTCTGTCTGAGGCTGCCCAAAGTCTGTGTGCTTTGGCTGTTCATACTCTGAGGAAACCACTTCGAGAAATCCAGTCAAACTCAGGCCAAGTACCTTTGACAACCTCATAAAACTTATTAATTCACTTCAAATCCACATTAAGTTGAATTAATAGCCTTTTGAGCACTAGCATTCCTGTCCCAGGCTAGACATCTACATCTGAACAAAACCAGCTAAGAGCCTGGGGCTTGTGTGAATGGCAGGCATCCAAATACTCTGATAGTAAAACTCAAAATTGCTCTTTGCTTACATGAAACTATGCTGAGGTTCATTTTACATTTTCTCCTTAACAAGTTTTTTTGTTGTATCTGTATTGTTCTTCCTGCAGCACACCTGGAGGATTTCCCACACAAATCCTTTTCCTCCAATTTCTGTTCCTGCCCCTTTGCTTGTAGATAGCCAGTACAGGTGTAAGTGCTTTCTAGGTCTTCATTCCTGTACACGAATGAGGCCAGATCCTGCCTTCCTCACTGTGGTGTGCAGGATCTAGGACTGTGCCTCAGTTCCCAGACACAAGGGGGGAGGACAAGTTCCTCTATGGTTCACAGGAGAAACATTCCATGCCTGTGAAAGGAGCCCTTCTGTGTCTGAGGTGTATGGAAACAGGGCCAAACTTCTCTCTACTCACCAAGGATGGCAAATTCTTACCCACTGAAAGAAAAACTTGGTTCCTTTCTATGCCACCAATAAAATTTGATAATTGTTGAAGGGCTTAAAATCCCCTCCCCTGTAAGTGAATAAAGCAGCAATCCATACTTACACCCTGCTACTCTAAATTTAGTATTTCCTCAATATAACATCACTATTCTGTTTTTCAAACCTCTGCTAACAATGACATTGTTGGCTGGTTGGGTTTTTTGTTTTTCCTCTCTGCTATTACTTAAGAGACTGAATTATTTTTGTGAATGCTCAGAAAAAGACTGCTGGAATATTCAGGTCACACAGTCCCTTTATATCTTCTATAGCCTCTGGAAAGCTTATTTTATACATTCAGTAGGGGGCACAGAAATTAAACGGAACAAGAAGCAACCACTCCTTCCCTCATTTTACAGGTGTCAAAAGCAGATCCAGGGCTCTGTCCTGTGGCCCACCCAGTGATGTTCTGGCACCTGGCAACTCCTATGCAGCAGAGGATCCTCATTCAGCACTTCAGGAGACCTCAGGGCTGCCCCAGGGCTGGGGCACACTCCCAGTGCTGCCCAGGCTTTCCAGACACCCTGCCCCAGCATCTGGTGGGAACTCAGCAAGGGCAAGTTTCGCTCTAACTCACACAGGAAATCCATGGCTGGCACAGGAATTAGACCCAGCTTACTCAAGTTTGAGCCCACAACTGTGTGACCTCTGGTACTGCTGCAATGAAACTTTTTTAAGCAGATCACCCCTTATTGGTGATGAGAAACTGCTTTTGTTTCACACAAACTTTAACACCAAAAACCCCACACCCTATCTTCCAATCACTTCAACACCACTTCTCAGCTATTTTTGTAGGCAGCAGTTGATCTATTTCCTTCTCCTGCCCCATCATGTTCTGTTCTCTGTCATGTCCTGTTCTCACTGCTGTATCAGTAAATAATGCTGATATGTGACCTGCACACTGACTAAGCCCCTCTGAAGCTCTGGGTTTCATATCTGCCAATCTGATTCTGCAGCATCACATGTGCACTGTGCTCTCTGGCAAGGAAACTGGGGCCAGCAGGGAGCAAGAAACCTTAGCTTACAAATAGAACCAGACAAAAATGGATTTGAATTCAAAATATACAAGTTTCAAGTTTCCAATCTTTTAATTATTTTGAGGGAGCAAGCTGGTCTGCTTTCTTCCCTCATGTCTACACAAGGCTGCTTTGTCACCACCTACAAATATCTTTAATGTTCTTTGATATTCAGGCAGGTTCACAGGGCAGTTTGTGTAAGAACCTCCACTTTTGGACACTTGTTTCTTCACAAAGAGAATCTTCAAAGAGATTAAAATTTAAAGAGGCACTCCATGGAAAAGCGCATGGGTTCATCTTTTGCAGGCCCAAGGGCAAAAGAAAATAGTATCATCTACCACTTTAAGCCTGTTTGCTTTGTTTTTTTTTTAAA
Source organism: Polioptila caerulea (assembly GCA_013397295.1). Taxonomy (NCBI): domain Eukaryota; kingdom Metazoa; phylum Chordata; class Aves; order Passeriformes; family Certhiidae; genus Polioptila; species Polioptila caerulea. The sequence continues at coordinate 24,069 of VYXF01002151.1, read as the reverse complement.
ACCTGTATCAGTGGCACCAGGCTGTCCTGTGTTACACTCAACAGTTGTCCCAGGAATACACAAAGCACATTTTGCATTGCAAATAGAGTCTGATATGCATGTTGCGACTTAAGATCAATACACCCCAGAACAAAGTGTCCAAACTTCTTTGCAGTAATTTTGTTAGTGTTGGGGTTGTTTTATTTTTTCCAGCAAAATTAAAAAAAAAAAACCAACAAAAAACTCCCTCAATATATAGAATATACCTTTATATAAATAGTCAACAACTAACCAGAACTCTATGTTAGATAAACTACACCCTTGGCAAACAGGCTGGATAGCATGTTAAAAAAAGAATTCTTGCATGGTATTTACTCCAAATTGCTCATGTTTAAGAGAAAAACCACCGTTAGCCAGGTTCAGCAGTGATTAGGGAAATACTGGGCTGGATTTTTGATAATGAACCAGAAAATTTATCTCAAATTATGATGAGAGAGTTTTCTCATTAATGTAGGTGCAACTCAAGCATTGTTTTTAAAATAGAGCTTTTTTATTAAATACACTGGAAAACTCCAAGTCTGTCTACTAAGAATGATGAATAAACTTCCTAATGCTGCTCCAGCAGTATCACAGATTTCTTGGAAATCCTTTTATCTGCGTTTGAAATAAGATCAGTTCTTTTCATTGTCAGGGTAAGCTCACAACAGTCACTTACTTGTTCTTCTTCTGGTGCATCCTATAGTTCTGTGAATGCTGCATAAAATTTCATCTGCCTCTGCAAAAAATTCTGCAATAAATGAATACTCAGCAGAGACCCCACCAAAGGCAGGCAGACTCATTTATGTAGAAGGAAGTCAAGAAGAGAAATGTGACACTGCTAGACAGGTGTTCTGTGTATGCAACAGATTTTCAAGTTTATTCCAAAGAATCCTGGCACTGGGCTTGTCCTAAATCTCAGGTATGCCCTCCCTACCACATCTGTCAGCCACTGTAGTGATGAAATCGGCTACCTTTGAATAAGGCTGATAAACTTTGCCCAGACAGAGGAAAACCACTCATTCTGAAGTGGTTTCCTTTTGCCAACCACTGGGGAGAGCAACTTGAATGCTCCAGTGGCCACAGCTGCTCCAGGTTTTTCTGAAATTCAGCACCATGAACCAGAGGAGGGCCTTAAAGCTCGGACACAAATTATGGAACAAACAGCTTTCTGCAGGCTGGGGTTTTTGTGCCACTCCTGGAGCCAGGAAGGAGATCTCACTGCCCTGCTCAGCAGGCTGAGGAGTTTAAAACTGAGAGAGTTTTTTATATATTCTAAAACCTCGCTTCACACATCCTTGGTAACTTTTGCATTTGGGACAGTACTGAGCTTTTACTGCTATTTTCACAGAACATGAAGCTTCAAGCTGAACTCTACTATCAAATTTAGGAGAAAATCAATGTGAGAGCTTTTTTTTTTTTTAATGCCTTGAGAAAGTACAGGCTTGGGACTCATTCCACAGCACAGTAGCAGATTGTATAGAAAAATTGCCCTCTCATTCTCAATCCTTTGCTTTTTTCTTTCTTATCAGCTCCATTGTTTCAGCCCTTCTGCCATCATCCTGACGTTTACATGCAGCACTGTCAGAGAGAGAGGATGAGCTGAGTGGTCTCAAGCACTGGACAGATGCTCCTTGGAGAGAAGAGAATGGAAAGCAAAAGGTGATGGTCCTAGGGGATGAGAATCCAGATAAACTACAGGTCCAAGGTGATACATAAACATATACAGGTTTTAGGCAATTATGCTTCTTTGTCTTCACATCAGCCCTCACTTTTTTTCCTTGAAAATGCAGGCAGCATATACAGTACTGGGAAATCAGGCAAGAAATCCCTACTTCTTTGTGAGCCCAAGGCATAACACAAGTTAAGCAAAAAGGAAACAGGTGTCAGTACGAGCCACTGAAAGCAAGAAAGCAAAATTCACAGAAATTACATTTGCAGAAATAGCAGAATAGTCTGAAAACGTGTTTGGTCTTGACCTGAACCTGTCAACGGGCAGGTCAGGTAAACAGCATACTCATTCCATCGTACACCATAAGCTTCATAAAATGCATATTCCATGTGTTGTAGTGTTCTGAGGCCTGTTTTAGGCTCTTGGGTTCAGGGATCATATTTTTCCAGTTGTTTTGCTCTGTGACTGGAAACCACATGGAGCCTTGGGCTACGCAGTTCCGCAGTTCCCTAATATTTGGAATGTTCCATAGCAACCCACAGAGAGACTAAACCAGATGACAAGTGAAAGTGGTGCTGATTATTCAATGAACGCAAGAGGAGTCAAAAAGAGGTTGGCCTATAAAATACAAATCTTGCTACGATAGCAGACAAAGCAAGTTATAAAAAGAGAACAATATGCAAACAGTATTCTGAGCTTCAAATGACGCAAGTCAGCTTTGTGAGGTCTCTCTTTTATTATGACCTGACTCTACAGGGGTATTTGCATGAGCCATGAGAATGCAGAAATGATGTTTTAAATGCTCATAAAGGTTCATTGTAGCTTTCTTTTTAGTGTATTCTGCTCATGCTATCGTGGAGGGCCAAACTTAGAGTGACCCTGTCATGCAGAATGTCGTTTTATACATTTCACCCCTGCCCACTAGTCATAAAACATCCTTATTTTGTCATTTTCCAAGCAGCAACTTTTTTTTATGTGAGGGGGAAGCTGCCACACGTCAGATGTAACCAAACCAAAACATTACCATAGGAAAATTTTTCCCATTGGAAATAAGCTAAAAATTCATAACTGATTATTACATGAGAAATAAGTAGCAGGGCATACCAATACACTGGAAGAAGACAAAACAAAACAGGTAAAGCCCATTTTGTATTGATAGGAGAAATTTTATAATTAATTTTCTACTATTTATCTGTGTCTTGGGGCAAGTGAAGTCTCTTTGTTATTCAGTTCTGAAAAGAGCTTTCTTATTTGCTGAACAATTGTCTTAACTGATTTTGATCATAGATCTCAACGTGTATATTAAAAAAGCCTAGAACATGTCTTTTCCACACAAATTTTAACAGAGCAAAAAAAAAAAACGCACTGCAAATTTGAGTTTCCTCTGTTTGAATAACAGTAGTGAGAGGAAGGAAGTGACAACTAAAAAGAAAGACCTTCCCAAGCTGAGGGAAGTGTCTCTTACCCTCCCAATTAAGGGGGAAATTTGGCAGCAACCAGTCCAGCTCCACTGGCTTTAATTCAAACTGCATCATTATCCAACTTGATTTTTCATTAGCAGTAAATAGCTGGGGGTGTTATTCTTCAGTTTAAAAAAATCCCAACCAAATACAGTGAGCATTAGGACTTCAAAAGCATTAACCCATGTGTGAAAATGGGAATGTGACACCAAGAAACCTAAGCCTCCTTCCCTTTCCTTCACTTGCTCTGGCTACATTTACATTATGTGAGATCATTCCTACATTATGTGAAACTGAAGGGTGCAATTAAGTTCTGAACAATTCTAACCTTGTTCCTCTACAAAACAGTAATAATTTTGTTATATTTTATTTTCTAACAGTGACAGGTCTTGTCCTTCTGTCTGTTGCTGAACACAGGGTGTTCCAATTCAGGGCTCGAGTGTAAAACATGGTGTGGTTTAAATGAAAACCAAGAATAATTGTGTTTGAGAGGAAACTTTGTGACTTGCACATTACACTCTTACAAAAAGAAAGAAAAATTTACGAGTCTTTTTTGCTTCCTTTCAGCACTTGCCTGGGAAGTGCCAGCCAGCAGAACAGGTTTCTTAGGCTGTGGTTTCCAGGCCCCACGGCTGTACAAACACATACATCAGTGTTTTATAACTCTTTTGGAGTAACTCAGAGCAGCACAAGAAAGCTCAGCAGTTAAGAGTAGAACTGTTATTGTCATGAAACTCAGTGGGTTCCATTTCCTGCAGCTCTTACGAAACCTTCCCTCCAGATCCTCCAGATCTGGTTATCTTGCTTTGCACACTGGATTTTTTTTTTTTTTTTTTTTTTTTTTTTTTTTTTTTCTCNTTGTGTTCATCCTCAAATTAATTTCAAAATTAGAGGGAAGTGGTCACATCTCTCAAGGCTCACCTGGTTTACTGACATGTACAGCATACAGTCAGTGGGGAATTCCAAACCAGGCAGCTCATACTGCAGGAATGGCAGTTTTCATTGCCTCTAGAGGTCAGAGAAACAAGGCTAAAATAAGGAGTTTTCACCACAGGTGGGGAACTAGTGGGACACAGGAGTTTGCTTTTTCATAATGACACATTAGAAAAATCCACTCTGAGGATATGACAACTCTTCTTTTGCACAAAGATTATATTCAGTGCTCTTGTCAGCCAAGGCCTGTGGGTTTCCAGATAGATAATTAACGAGCAGCTGAACTCATTAATTATTCTGTTTAAGAATTAATTAATGAGCTTATTAATTGTTCTGAATTACAAGGGCCCATGTCCTGTAATTTAGATGTAAATTAGAGCAGGGTCATTCCCCACATACTTTAGAGAGGAGACAGATATGCAGGGACACAAAGAGGCACACATTCATTTTAGCAAAACTGTGGGCAAGTAAATAAACTCTGTTCCTAACCCTCCCTGGAGGTGTGTGAAGGATCAGGCTGTTCTCAATCAAACTCAGACACCAAAGGCTTTGTTAAGCATTCATTCATTCTTGAACACAGGTGCCAAGCACAGGCACCAGTGATGTGGGAGAATCCAGGCAGGAACATTTGTCTTGTCAAATACTAACCCACTTGTTCCTTACTAATAACTGTCTTCAACTGAATGGTGTGTGATCCAGAAGGAGTTCAGTTTGCAAAGAACTACAGCAGACTTGCATTTTAACAGCAAGCCTTTGCCCCCATTCTTCCCAGGAGTGATAAACTCGTTGCTGGGATGTCCCCAAGTGTACAGGGGTGCCCGCAGTTCACCAGCAGTGCAGGCATTGCACAAAACTCTGACGTGGTTGGGGTTGGAAGGGGCCTCAAAAGGCCACCTGGTGCAGCTCCCTGCCATAAGCAGGGACACCCTCAGCCAGCCCAGGTACATGGGAGCCTCCTCAGCCTGAGCTCGACCATTTCCAGGGGTCCCAGTGGTACAGGGTGTGTCAGGTGCAAGACATACAGGAGGGAGGGGTGTTCACCAGCAGGATGAATGGGGTCTGTCCCTGTGACACGGCAGAGAACTGCAACAATGATAAATGTAAAGAAATTCAAGCCTTTCTGTTGCAAACATTCCAGTTCCTGAGAACTGAAATTAGACAGCAGGTAAGATTCAAAGTAAATGACAGGAAATACAACTAAACTTTCTTCCTTTCCTGGTTCATCATAAGAAGAGTTGGTGCTCAGAGATCATCATGGAAAACACTTTTGAATCTTTATAGATTTAAATTGAGCTCTCATTGCTATCTTCAGTTTTCCCATTTATTGAAGTAACTTTCTGCTACTTCACCTATATACCAGGCAAGTATTTTCAGAGGGAGATGGAAGAAATGGTGATTTGAATGTTGCATTTCCAGTGTGTAGTTCTCAATCAAAAAAGTCAAGCTGGAGACCTGTATTAATTTCTACAGTTATCATTCTTTCCCAAGTAGTTCTCTTCTAACTGAATTAGACTTCTATATTCCAGACATTATTCATTAGTTATACATAGAATGTCAGAATAAATCATGCTGGGAACAAACTGAGGAGGTTTCTAGTCCAACCCCTGCCCTAAGCAGGATCAGCTTTGAGCTTAGACCTCAGTGCCCACAGCTTTATCCAGCCTGGTCTAGAGAATCTCCAAGGGTGGAGATGACCCAGCACTGCAGGCTCCCTGCTCCACTGCCCTGAAGGGGGAAGATGTTTTTCTGTTTATCGAGAATCTGGACAAGGTTTCTAATTTCTGTTCTCCCACTCCCTCTATGCTGTTGGGGTTACTGGTGGGTATTTGAGTTGGGTTTCTTTTGTTTGCTTGCTTTGGGGGTTTTTTGGGGTGTTGTTGGGTGGGATTTTTGTTGGGGTTTTTTTTGTTTGCTTGGTTTTGGGTTTTTTTGGGGTTTTGTTTGGTTTTTTTTAATTGTTTGGGGTTTGGTTTTGTTTTGTTGGGGTTGGTTTTTTGTTGTTGTTGTTGTTCTTCAGGGTTTTTTTAATCTGAGCACCATAATGAGTTCCTTGCTTAGCCAAGATAGTCTCCTGCTATATCTTCTTGTTTTCCTGGGTGTCAGGACAGATCCTCCTTGTGTCTTCTTCCAGTAACAAGGCAATCTCTGGATGAGCCCATCATTGTGAGGGCTTTTTGTTAAAGAGAGCTGTGTCTGGGCTGGCACTGAAGTGAAAATTCAACTGGGAAATTCATAACATCAAGTATAAAACAGACACTTCAGAGTGCAATTCTTCAGAGAAGTATTTATCAGCATAACTCCACTAAAAGTTTCAGTAATATTTCTACTGTTTAAAAGTTCTTAAAAACATCTTTTAAATGGATACCACAAGTTTGAGCTTGCTGTGTTCTATCAAACTGTTTGTTATTATAATACCAAAGGATACAGAATTTCACCATCACTGAGAGAAAAAGCATCTGATTTTTCTCCATTAAGATTCAGATGAAACGGAAGCCTCTAAGCTGTGAAGGCTGAGCTTGTATTGTGCTCACATATCCCCTTTCCATGAATGGAAACTCAGCAAACTCTGCTTCACACTCCAGTGCCACAGGCCCTGCTTCCTCTGCTTTGCTTTATAACACAAGAGAAACAAGGCGCTGGTTCAGTGCAGCTCGGGCCTCACAAAAATGTGAGGAGGTAATGAGAAATGTGTGCATTTCCCCTGACAGTGAGCAATGAACACTTCCTGCCCTTCCTACCCAGCAGCAGATACAGGAAGATGATCACCCTCTGCACCCAGAAGTCACTGTACTGCAGATTTTTCTCCTTTTTTTCTTTTTCTTCTTCTTTATCCAGATGTCAGCCAGTCTGGCTGAGAACCAGAACTCCCCTGATTTCTCAGAAATCCAGCAGTTAATTTATTTTGGATAGGAAGCCCCAGAAAGAAAAGGATCAGGTTTCTGATAAACTGTGTAGGCTTATTACAGTCTAATTAAGAAATGGTCATAAGAAACAGGGAATTACTGGATGTGCATGTCAGTGAAATGTGCTTTAGTGTAGTGAGGAAATAAGCATCTAATTCCTTGCACTGACTGTCTTATAAACACAACCCTTAACACCAACAACATTTATCACAAAATATTGATTATATATTTCTGTAAAGTGAAGTAATGAAAGCTTGAAAAGCTAGACAAAATAATAACCATAAGAAAAATTTTATTAAGCAAAGTTTCAAATCAAAGGCTTCCAGTAGGTAATGGTGACTTACAACAGCCACGTGAAGCAGAAAGGGCGGGGACACAACTAAAGTCACAAAAGCTGAGAGCACAGCACCCATGGGGACATTTAGATGTTGAAACAGACAAAGGGAAAAGGTGTTGTCATCTCTGAGAATAGAAGCAGGGACTGGACTGTGTTTTAACCCCCATATAATTCAGAAGAACAGGGTAAACATGATTGTGTGCTCTCCACAGTGACTTCAAGAGCTCCTGCCAGGTTTCTCCTTCACTGCCACCATACCAAAA
>VYXF01002151.1:1414-15646 GCA_013397295.1 Polioptila caerulea | reverse complement strand
TTTTTTTTTTTTTTTTATGCACACTATTTCCTCTCCCACATAAACTAGTTTCTATTTCCCTTAAGTGCTAGAGAGATGGATTATCAGTAGTTGATTTCTTTAGGTCACATAGGAGACGGACGCATTTCAAAGAAATCACTTGTTTTCACAGCTGGGCTAATGTGAGGGGCAAGGGCAGCTCTGCCTGGCTGGGCACTCGAGCTCAGCACAGATGTGGCCAGATCAACTCCAGGAAAGTTTATGCTCAACAGCAAGAGTGCAGCAAGGCTGAAAATTGGCCACACGTGGAAGACAGCAGCTTGCCTAAGCCAAAGCAGGATGTTCAGAAACAAAACAGGGCTGAAATGGAGAACGAGTTAGGGTAAGACCAGACAAGAGTGAGCAGAAAGAATAGAAAAAAGAAGTGGAGGAGAAGCTTGAAATAATTTTGACCAGCAAATGGGACTTGGAGTTCATGGACTTTGTCCTCTTTGCTTTAAGCGAACTTGCCCAGTGTTGTAACCTCAGAAATTTTCTCGCTTTTTTTTCTATTATACTCTACCAAGTGGTCTCCAGAAAGAACAGAAAATGATGCACGGAAACAGATTGAATATTAGCAAATATTTGTAAGCATCTTCTGTGCACATAAAATTGGATTAATTACTCATCACAAAACTACAAGTGATCTGGAAAAGAGTTGAAACCAGCTGGTGAAAGCCTGCTGTGCTGCTGTTCCTGCAAGAAGATTTCCTCTTTTTACTGGACAGAATCAACTAAGACAATGCCAACCTTAAGATAAAGAGGGTTTTCTATCAAATAATGGGATTCTTCTAATAACTGTAAGGCTTAAAATATATTTTTTGCAATTTCCTGTAATAATGGGAAAAGAGAACAGTTATTAAGCAAGAAAATATTTCAAGCAGCAATTTTTCATCATGCATGAAACAGAGAATAGTATTATATTGGTAGACTAAGGTTGTGGGAGATGAAAAAGGCAGGCCTGTTATCAACCATCCCATGATGAAACTGAAAGAAATCCAGAAAATGAGGAGGGAAGAAGTTATGTGAAAAGCTTTCTGTTGAGTGAGGACCTGACTATTCCTCATGGTATCATGTAAAATCCCACCAGACATTTCTGTCTACAGGAAACAAGGACAGTGACCCTGAATATGGGGATGAATGCATATGGGTTTGAAGCATCGCATTTTTAAAGTTTAGAGTTGAAAATAAGTAACACTTTCATCACTAGAAATGTCAAGTCAGAGTATTCAGGACAACAGAATCATGAAAACTGTAGGGAACCAACACCTAATCTACCTGTGGGACCTAGTCCAACTCATTCATAAAGCAGAATCCCTTATTATAACCAAAGTCAGAGTTAGCAAAGAATTTTTAACTTATGAAACTCTATGCAGGTGTCTCCCTGGTTTTTCTGTGGTCTGTAGAAGCAGAACGTTGTCCCTGCAATTAAAAAAAAATAAATTATTGCCAGCCCTATGAATCTCACAGTTCCTCTTTTCCCTCTCGCTTCAGTTGTACGTGTACCTAAGTCTTGTACAGGGTTTTACCCATTGTTGAGATTGGGAAACTTGCACTGGGCTCAACAAATAAAACCTTAAAGATGAGTAGGCTTCCATAGAAATAGTGAATCAGAGTCAGTGAAATATTCCATTGAGCAGAAAAGGATGCCCTAAAGATCAGAGTTACTCAGAGGGAGAAAGGATTTGTCCACCATGGAGGAAAAAGGCGACTGATAATCATAGTCCCAACATTTATATGTCTGCCAGTGAATGCAGTAGGCTTTGGATTTACAGATTTTGAGCAGCATTTACAGGAAGATAGGAGGGTATGGGGCTTTACATTGTCTTTATACATCCTATGTCCCTAAGCTAGGAGTTTATGTGCCAAGTGTTCATTCCTTCTCCAAATCAGACACTCACAACTCCCAGTCTTCTTTCTACATTTGTGCATTTCAACATGTACCCTCTTGCATTAATCATTACCCAAATTTACAAATAGACCTGGCTTAGGGTGAACCGAAGGGGCAGCACTGATTTTTTTTTTTTTTTCCCAGCATAAGGAGCACCAGTAGTAATGCAGAGGTTGAGGTTTAGTGATGTGGAATGCTGGAGAAGACTACCCAGTGTGTCAAGAGCACTATGAATTCAGGATATGAGAACAGCAGCTCATTCCAGGTGGTCTGCTTGCTAGGTACAACTTTTTCCTCATTCACAGCACAGTATTCCACCTAGTCCTACTTCACTTTTGACTGTGTTCGAATCCAGTAGCATCAAGATCCCAAAGCACAGGTTCCCACCTCCCCTAGGGTCCAGTGGAATGATGTCTCTACAAGCAGAAAGTCACCTACGAGTTATCCCATACTAACACCACTGATCTCCTCCACCAAACAAAGTAAGTGGAAAGCAATTCAAATATTGTGTGATCTGGAAAGCAGTTCAGATGCTGTGGGACAGCAGCATTACCTTGATGTAAATGACAAGAATGCTATGTTTTCTTTACTCAAGAGACTATTTATTGCAAGAAGGTGGAGTGCAATGAGACTCAGTAGCATGAGAATTCCTTTCTACAGGAAGGTCTCACTCAGCAACAGTTAGGTGCATTGGTATGTTTAACAAATCCCAAAGGTAAAGACAGTAATTTCATTTTAAATAGGGAAAAGGTATTCCTCGTCTTGTAAATGAGCTGTCAACAGCCCATCATTGATAGCAGAAAGCAAAACCATTCTATTCTTCAAGGAATCAATACCTTCCCTGATGCTTAGAGAACTTCACCAGTGGAGTATTTATAATTACCAGCTGCTATAAGTTCCAGACATTGCCCCACTTTTAGCCTGAGGCTGCAGAGCTCTGGGAGATGAGATGGCAAACGATTTTCCCTGGTTTTTTTTACCCTTTTGTTGCCCTCCTCTGAGAAGCGTTTGGATACAGCATCTCTCTGACCTTCCAAGCAATGGAACCTCCCACCGACGACAGCTCCTGAGGGGACGCAATGAAAGGGGCAGAATGTGAAAACCCAGCCCCTTAGATAGGAAAACAAACCTGGCAGCGATAACATCCCTTCCTTCCTTTTGTGCCGTGTTCGGGGGGGGGGTAAGAGCAGCCGGTAAATACCTCTGCCCCTGCACAAAGGGCATCGCTCGCCTGATAGCGCGGAGATAAACATTTCCTGCAGTGACACGTTCGTGTCACTGCCGTGCAGGCACGTTTGTGCCACTGCCAGCGCCCGGGCACCGGCAGCCTGTTGCGGTTCAGAGAACCCCGGGGCTGTCGGTCTGTCCCTGCACATCTGACTGCAGGCGCCTCCGGGCTCCTGGTCCTTGGCACCGCAGTTCCCGAGGAAGTTGGGGATGTGTCAGCAGTTATCGCCATCGTGGGCAGCCCTGCACACATTATCCACGAGCTATTTTTAAGTAATCGAAGTTGCGCAGGTTATTTAGTAAAAAACCCCACAAACTTTGTAACATCACAGAAAAAAAGAACCCAAGCAAAAAAGCAGAAACTAGGATGCTCAGGGGCCAGATTCAGTATTTCAACGTCTAAATCACCAAGCTGGACAGATAAAAGGAGAGTTACACTGAATTCCTTGTCTTGCTTTATATCCATGGCTGCTTTTTTGGCAGTGGAACCCAACTATGTGCAAACTATTCACACCTCCCTCAAACGGCCTGTAATATTCACACCGTGATTACAACAACAGCTCTAACCTACTTAATATTTATACATGCCAAGTTACTTAAAATTCCAGAAGTATTCCTGAAATATGGCATTGTGCTTCCAAAGAACTCGACCTGCAAAAATTAAACCAAATTAAGTTTTGCTGCTTCTAAACCCCTTCCTGAGAAAACCACTTCTAAATATTTTCACACAACATGTGTAAACAAACCTGTCTAAGATAATGTTCTAGTTTGAAGAGCAACAGGGGACTTGCAAAAAGGTCGTTGCATATGGAACTTTATTTCTGGGGCATCTTAAAGCATCTTTTCCTTGTCTTCTGCTGAGCCCACTGAACGAACTGAAAAGTTTGGAATTGCAGGATGAAGGCATGCAACAAGAAAATTTTGTCAAGAAAAATCTGCAGTATTTGCAGCTTTGCTGATCAAACCAAAAAGTACTCCTGACTTGCATGTGCGTATCAGAAAGGGACAAGAATTCAAAGTTCTAGAGGGTTTTAGTGGTTTTTTGGTTTTTTTTGTAACAGACATACACAGTCACACATAACCCCCAAGCAATTCAGCCTCATCTGGTTTAACCTCAACCACGAGACAAGCTGTCTGTTTTCTTTCTCAAAAAAGAATCACGTCACTGAACACTAGAAGGGGAACTTCCAGAGTCTGTGATGGAGACAGATAAACAGCCCTGCTCACACCAGCTCGCAGGGCTGCCTGCGTCAATAAAAGGCGGCACCAGAGGCCGGAGCTGTCAGTTGGGGCTGGAACATCAGTGTGGCCAAGAGCGCTGCACATTAATGCCAAGGAAAATGCCAGGATTCCTTTTCTCCCACAGCAGCGTGACTGAACTAAATGGAAAAGAAGATTACAAGCTTGCAGAGGGCAAAGCCCACAAAAAGAAGCAAAAGGCTTTGTAAGTATATACAACTTAGTATAAAACTTGATGTATTAGCAGTGAAAGTAACAGTCTACTAATGTTGGAGATTAAGAATTAGCACTGTGGTTCAGACTAAATGAACACAACCTGCTCAAAGCCCAGGACTGCAACATCATTTAAAAAAAGATTGAGCTGAGGCATGCAAATTAATAGATTGCTTTAAGTAATCAGAAATAGAATTTGGATACAGTGGGGGGCCTCAGTCTTTTCAAGAAAATTACTTGGATATGTAACTTCCCAGACTCTGTCATAGGATGGAGCTCTCTCTGTTTGAGAGTTTAAAGAAAATTTAAATTTAAGTGCAACTGCAATTCTAATGGATTAACAGACATCTGTTCTTTCAGTGGTACAGATCTCAAAAGCTATTTGAAGTGCATGGTGCCACATATTGAATCTGGGATCAAGACTTCCAACTCTAGAAATGTCATGTAAGTACAGAAACATACCAAGTTATAAAATGCAATCACAGCTAGATTACTGTACAGTAAATTACTTAATTTCTAAACTACTTCTAGAACAACAAATATTGTAAAAAGATCTAGAATTTCCAAAATGCAAGAAAGGTGAACATTAGTAATTAGAAACTACTCATGGAGCTAAGGATTTTTAATTATGGTTTGATATGTTTGCATCAGTGAGGGAGAAGACACTTCAGTTAAATCCAGTTTTTATCAGAGTGACATTTTAACTGTTTTCTAAAGTTTCACAAGAAAAAAAATACCTCTCACTTAAATGAGGAGTAGGGCTAATACCATTCTTATTGCAAAAATATGCAAACAGAAATACAGGTACAAAATAATTTTATCATAGTTACAGTAATAAGACTGTTTTTCTGGGAACTGAATTCAAGATAACATCATTGTTCCATATTTTTTCCATCTCTGATTATTTTTCTCAGTGTGGGCTGTCTCCAGGATGTCAGATCATGACAAAGCCATAAATTTAGTAAAATACCTGACATATATTCCTGGATGGTAATAATAAATTATAAAATTTGTCTCCTTCAGACATACAGACAAAAGCCCATAGTTTCTTGCCTAAAGCCTTTTCTTTTTCTTGTCACCTTAGGCTTTCTGCAGAGGAAGTTATTCAGTGGTCACAGTCTTTGGAAAAGCTCTTGGCCAGCCAAAGTAAGTCTGTTACTTCCATATGACTCTGCTCTTACTCTGAGAACAAAGTTTTATCTAATCTCACCAAATAGGCAAAGCTGTAGCATTGTATAAACACTGTCAGACAATGAGCAGGTGCACTTGAGTTTTTTACAGCTCTAGTGTAACATGGACACTGTTACAGTTTGGCTTTCAAGTTGGGTTTTGGGGTATTTTTCCATTTTCAGTAGAGCAATTAACCCCAAATAGCTAATTTTGATCGTCTTCAATCCTTGGATAATACATCAGTGTAATCTGGAATTTTCTCTCCACTTCTACCCTAAGACGATCCATTCAGGAAGGACTAGAATCCATTGTTATAGGATTGTTGTAGGATCCATTGTTATAGGATCCAGACCCAGAGTCTAGATCTAAAAACTCTGAAGGTAATCAGGAAGACTCCCATCAGCCTTGGTACTGGAATATCTGAAGTATGTTGAAGAAGGGTAGAACAGTGTATTTTGGCAAGATTTTAAACTAGATTTCAATACAATTGCTGCTGTTTATTTTCTCCTCCCTGGTCACAAGTATCATACAGTAAATGATGATTTATTTTTGTTGGCTTTAGGTGGTCAAGGTGTCTTTCGGGAGTTCCTGAAGTCAGAGTTCAGTGAGGAAAACATCGAGTTCTGGTTGGCTTGTGAGGATTACAAGAAAACCAAGTCTGATCACTTACATGGCAAAGCAGAGAGGATTTACGAGGAGTTTGTTCAGTCAGATGCCATTAAGCAGGTGTGTATGAAGGCAGCCTGTGCAGAGTTAGAAGGGAGCGAGATGCTCACACACTCACTCAGTTGCATAAGAAGAAGGCACAGACACGCTCTCAGGTATCTTCCTGCATCTCAGCTGTCTGCAGTGTGACATAATCAGATCTCCCAAACAGTCAAAGGGAGCAGGCCAGCACTGGGAGAGCCCCCAGCAGAGCTCAGCACACAATGGTCTTCGCTGAGCCAGCCCAGCTTGAACCGCTAATGGCAGTTGAAGATTCTCTGTGTTTTTGAGTGGAAGCACCACAGAACATTTCTTGTCTTTTAAAATGTGTCAGCCTTCTGGAAAAGTTAAAGTTCTGTATGTTGATTGTATTTAAACATTCAACACAGGATTTCTCTCAGTAACTGGAGGTTGTTCCTCAAAGTTGAGCTGTATTAATTCTGACTCCAGAACAAACTATATTTCTACAGTGAACAATTTTTGTCCCTAACCAGGATATAGATATTTGATTTCCCCCAATTTACCGTTCTGACATTGAACTATCATAGAGTTCTAAGGCTGCAAATGCACTTATTGACAAAGAGATAGAAAAAGAGACTACATTTAAAGTTAAGTTTTTAATGGTATTTATTTTTTTTCCTATTCCAGATCAATATTGACCATCAGATGAGGGAAGCAACAGCCAAAAAGGCTCAAGACCCAACTCACACAAGTTTTGATGAAGCCCAGAAAACAGTGTACATCCTTATGGAAAGGGATTCATATCCCAGATTTTTAAAATCCAAATCCTACCTGAACCTTTTGAACCAGCTGCAAAACAACACTTCAAAATAAAGTTTCTGAGGCGTGAAGAGCCAAGTAGACTCTGCCAAATATTCTGTGAAGAGATCCTCCACGGTGGTTGAATCTCACCAAGGAAAATCCCAGTCTTGGGAGGAGGGGTATGAGGGAGATGCAAACAGCTCCACAGCCAACAGGATGCAAGCTGGTGAGGCTGTCTTAGGGGTGAGAGCAGCACAGGGAGAAAATCCCCTCTTCCTACAGGCCACAGAGTCCAGGCAGAGTATGGAAAGTGATGTTTGACCTGCACTGTGAACACTGAAATGTGTCTCAGATCCCAGAGAACTGCCAATTGTCCGGAGGGCAAAGCTCGAGAGCTGAGCCTTGGGAAAAGGTTATCAAGTTCAGAAGAATGAAGAAATGCAAGAAAATGCCAAGACAAGACTAACATCTATTTTAAACATCTATGAAGTGTTAATAAGTGTGAGTGTGAGCTCCACATTGCTGTTGTGCTATGTAAATATATTCTAAATCATCGTGTCTTAAAATCCATATGGTTTAAATTATATAAGAATTATATGTTGTAATTTTATTAAGTTTGTATTCAACAGGCAGATATGTAGCATCGTTTCTGTTTAATTTATTGAAAAATAATAAGAAATTCTATTAAAATACAGTTAAAAATAAAGATGTATAGTGATTTTACGTCTTATTTGAAGTAATTTTTCAATTGCTGTAACTGAAATATTGAAACACACAATTCCTTTCAGTCTCACTGTGCCACTACTTCTCATCTCCATATTCAAATACTAATTTTACCTGCACCACTTCTCTCTCTTTTTACCCATTTTACACAAAAATAATCTGAGTTATCTGGAGCAAGTGATACTGACTTACACAGACCCATCCTCACAATCCCCAAAAAGGAAAAGTTGTGATTATGCTTGAAACATGTAACTAAGAACAAGAGCACTCCCAAAACTCAAGTGATTGGGACCTTGTGACAATATAGCTTATAACAAAAGTAAGTCAAAGAATGCCTTGGTTTTATGAGTTCCCATCATGAGTCACTGGTATCACATGGGTGGCAATACAAGATTTTATCTCCCTCCAGCAAACTTCCCATTTTTCCAGAATAACATGAGTTTTGTGAGTCTCACTCTGTTCTGTACCAAAGGGAGAAGCTATTCTGAGCTATTCTGAGACATCACCTCTTTGTAAGAACAGACCATGTTCTTATTGCCACCCTTTGGGAACTTTGGGACATCCAGGGGAGAACCAAGATCTGTGTCAGAAGCAAAACAGCTGGAATGAACACAGAAAAGTGGCAACCTCCACTATCACCTACTGTAGTAGCTGGAAGCCATTGCAAATTACACCTTCCTTTCAAGGCTAATAAATGCAGAAGAAAAGACCCCAGTTTTACAGTATTATTTTTAAGTCATTAATTATTGTATTTTTGAGACAGCCTGGCTGCAAAACCTGAATGCTCCTGGAATAATGTAAACCAGTCTCCAGTTGGCATTCTTACATGAATTAATATTCCAGGATCACTAGGAATAAAACTAATTGCTGTGAAGTATGAATAATAGCAGTGTCTCCCATACACAGTTTATATGGCCCAAAGGTCTCTCTTTGCAGAACTTCTAGCTCACAGAAGATAAAAAAGAACTTTGAAATATCAGCTACCCCCTAAAGAGACACTGCATTCAAGTAACATTATTCTTTTGACTGTAAATCCCTTAAATTATTATGGCCCCTATCTTCCTCTGCTTCCTCTGCGGGTCCACAGTTTTGCTGTGATTTAGACAAACACCCATATGAAATTTTTGACTAAAATCATATTTCATAGCATGGATAGTTAGGATTTTTATTTATTTTTGAATGGCTTGTTGCTAGCAGAGGAGACTCTCATAGTAATTTCACCAGCTTGTATTAAATAGTTAGGATAGACCAGAGTTTCTGAGGAGGGAAGAATGGACTTTTGACTTTCTTCCACAAGCATCTAATCCCTACTTGATGATTTGCTAGAGAGCAGGAAGGTATTTTACTTCTTCAAAAAGAAACTATTTCTCTCTGCCCAACCCAACAACTGTGGCTATTTTCAAGTCTCTCACCTTATTTGCAGTAAAAATATCAACAGCAAAGGTCAACTGCCCAGATTTATTTTATCTCCAAAGATATTCCAGCTCACTTGAGTGCCCCTGATAACACAACCACATTTCATCAAGCAAATAACAGCACAGCAGAAATTCAGGCCTGGCTCTGGGATGCTGGAAGCCCTGGATTACATAGCTGTTGCTATAGCAAGCCTGTCCAAAGGGGTGGTTTTAACAAGGTCTGAGGGATCTGCATCACTCAGAACACACAGATCAAAGGAGTCCGAGCTCTCTGTCATCCTCATCTCCCTCCACTTGTGCTCAGGAACAGCCCCAACATCACACCTTGGTTTCACAGCTGTGGGCTGGGCCTTCTTTTAAACTATATTTCACTCTCCCTCTTTGGAAAAGATATACCATGAGAGATATACCATGAGAGAATGGAAATTTGCTGCTCCCTTCACTGTCTCAAAAAGAAACACTTGAATTAGGTTGGCCATCAGCTATAGAGCAGTGCAGGAAAACAGGATGCAGTACATGGAAAAGCTTTAAGATTTGAGAGTAGTAACTCAGATTTTTAAGTGTCCTACCTTACTCCCGAAAAAAAAAAATTCATTGTTTGTTAATGTTCCGGTGGAAAAGTCAATCACTGTACCATCTTCAGGTACACTTTTGAAGTGAATTAACTTTTCACTGTTGCAGTTTTCCTTATGGAAGAACTCAAGAGTCCAGCAGACCCTGAATGTGTATTTATAAGAATAGCTTTGACCTCTCCTATTTGGAATACTTACTGACCCAAAATAGATCTTTTTCATATTATCCTAAATAAAAATGTGGTACAGCATAGTATAAATCTCTCCCATATATTGAATAGGCCACCCATGGAAACATTGTATTATTACAAACAGTGAAACAGGAAGGAAATTAAAGCTGAGATAGTGATGAACAGTTCAAATTAACACCACAGACTCCTCAGTGCCACCCATCCCTGCCCACACTCTGAAGTAACAGGCTTTTCACATGTCACATTCTTTGTGGCTGTGAAATGAGTTTGAAGAGAAAAAACAGATAGTAGAACATGGAAAAATTAGATGCTCTCATCTTCCATTCATAGACATGAGTTGGTTGCATCAGCGTGTGTAATGTCTACAGATGAAGCTTTTTTGAAATTAAATCTTTAGTCATTAAACAGAGGCAGAAATTGAAAAACAAGTTCTTGCTTAATATTCATTGGATGATTAAAACTTGTCTTAGATGCTAAGACACAAAGTCAGAGGGGACTTAATGTTATCCCCTGGCTTTGTTTGGGTAGATAAAGCCTCGAAGGTTTTAGTCACTAAAAGGGGATTTACATCAATCAAGAACCAGTGTGCTTGTTTTGAAAATAAACTCATTCCCCTTCATTTCTCAAAACATCCCCAGAAACTGCCCTCTTGAAAGACCCCAAAGATGATCAACACTTACATTCTACTGAGCACTTCCCTTCAACTTCTTCAAGCACCACCTAAATCCCACACAGCCTTAAAGCACTTATCTAAACTAGTTTGGTGACTTGCTGTCACATGGTCTCTTTCACTAATAAAGTTAAAAATAGCTTGAGTAGAGCATGAAATGCAGAAATGTAAACCTTTCAGGACTACTGTAGTCTTGTGTTCAGAGAGAGAAAGATACACAGCAGATTAGCAATGTTTGTCTTCAAAGTTTGTGACACAGCCAAAGTACTGAAGTGTCAGCAACAGCTGCCTACAAACTCAACATCACTAAAGTCACAAGGGGCTTGAGGTTTTTTCAAGTCACTGTGGCCAGAAGGTTTCTGCTATTAGAGGGCTAACTATAAAAATAAAACTAGATAAATATTCTCTGCATAACACTAATAACTCAGTAACTCATGATTTCTGTACTACCTATGGAAAAAGTCTGTAATGTATTTACTGTGGTAAATGGCTTGTCAACCATGAAGGTCAAGAAGGCAGCTTTAGATACAGGAAAGAGATTCAATATTGAACAGAATTTGATTAGCCGTGAATTTGAGAATGTACTTGTTGTTTATACCAATCTGAGAAAACTGAGGACACATTCTGGATGTTCAAACAAAGCCCAAAGTCCAACCAGGAACTCTCCAGGTGCTGGAACAAACATCTGGAGGAAAGAGGAGCCCCAGTGTAACAGTCAAACATTGTGACTCTGCCCACACTATACCCAATAATTTGACTCTGAACTTTACAGGATGAAGAACTGGCATCTCCCAAAGGAGGACACACCTGCAGGGGCTGTCAGAAGCTCTGTTCACTGCTGAGCTTTGGTGGAAGTATGAATGCAGAGTCTCACAGGGGGCTCAGGGCACACAGTGCTTTGTATCCAAACCAGAGGATGCATCTGGGAAGCCGGACTGAAGGGGTAAGGTGAAGGTTCGTGTAAAAACCAGTCCAAGCTTCTCATGGCATGATTTCCTCTCCCTGAGATGGCCACAGAACATCAGGCTCACACAACGACATCATGGTTTTTAGGAATAAAAAAGGAACAGAAAGGTCACAGAGTGCAATGGAAGTCAGGTTTCCAGAAGTGCTTTCTAGACTCCAGTCTGTTTTTACTCAGCAGGACAATGGTTAATAAGAGTTTAGAGAAATGGGTCACGATGTAAGATTTGTCCAGCCTTATCGGTAAAACCTAAAGCCAAGAATATAGAAATGATTCAAATTCCTCAGGCAGTGACTATTAGCAGGCAATGTCAACTTCTACCCAGAGACAAAAACCACTCCATCATCTCTATATCTGCAGACAACTTATTGGTTATTTTGACCTACTATAAAGACTGGAGCTGTGAACACTGCTCCCTGCATCCCTGTGAGCCAAACTTCGTTGCACAGAGAACCTAACTTTTTTATGAGGTTATTTTCAAATATATAGCAAGAAAGTGCCTAACAGAATTTGTGAAAACCACCAAAGTAAGATGCAATGAGAGAAACAGAACCCTTCTCTGGAAATACCTATGGCTGAACTAAGAAACAAAGCAAGAACATTGATCTGTTATTTCTGCACTAAACCTACTTGAGCAGCTATGAGGAGGAGTAGCAGCCATATCCACTTTGTGCTCTCCTCAAGGTTAGCAAAGACCTCTTAACTGCTTTCCCTGTGTTTGGGCCTGGATCTCCAGGCACATACTCAGCGCTCCTATTTAACACACCCTCATAGGACACTGTCAGGAACCAGGCAAGCCCTGGGAAGCAGTACTCCCACATTCCCAAGTGCCAGGGTGTGGGAGCACTGCAGAGGGACAGGGAGCAATGTGCAGCCAGGGGGCATGTGGGCAGATGGAAGGAATGGGTGCAACACAGAATGGGACAGACAGCACTTCCACAGTCACTACTGTGAGACAGATGTAGGTGGGCGAGATGTTTACTTGGCATAACAGCATTGAAACAGAAACATAACAAGGAAATAATTAATACAAGGGTGGGAGGGGAAACAACCTGAAGAGAACACAAAAATAAAGAAAGGTGATGCTAGGTGAGTGAGTGCAGAAAAGGAAATGGATGACTGAGCAAGAGCTCCTCTAGGAAAATTATTCTTAGTGATGAGAACAAATGGTTGCAATCAACATGGTCAACATATATTGTCTAAACTGGCAGTTGAGGGTTAATCCCTAGAAGGAGAACAGGTCTGACAATTGATAAATACAGCAGCTCTGATATGATACAGCCATTTTCTCAGTTTTGATATTTCTCCTTTTCCCTTATTTTCTCTCTGGAAAGCACATCCAGCTCAACCACTGAACAAATCAAGCAAAAGTTGATTCCTGTGAAGTACATCCCTCCATGACCCTAGGGCTGTTCTGTGCCCTACGCTGGGCAGCACAAGGGACACAAAAGGCAAAGGCCCCCTCAGCAGTTACCTGCAGGTCTCAGGGTCTCAGCAGGAGCCTTTCAGGCTAGAAGGGAAAATTGTAAAAAGTGCCACTTGTGAGGGCGGCACTGCAGTGTCCCCATGCAGAGCCTGCAGCCACAGCCACCCTCCCGGGGCCAGGCTGAGCTGAGGGTCACGGCCCGTCAAACCTCCTCCTTCTGAGTGACACCAGATGACATCTAGTGGAATTTGTATGAAGTACGAGAAAGGCTGGTATCTGATTTAGCTTAAATCGTATGATTTTACGGCACAGCAGCACACCTGGTCAGCAACAAAACTACCCACTCATATAGACTTTAAATATACCAGAAAGGGAGGTAGAAGGGTAACTTTCTGGCTATTCAAGCAGTAAGTGATGGCAGTGCAAAGAGCTGACACAGAGAAAACACATAGTGAAATCATTTTTGCAACCCATTAAGTTTCAAATTTTTCATTAGAATATGGGCAAGGATACAGCAAAACATGAAATTCGCAACAAATCCTGCACCTAAACACCCCCCATTGTACAAGGCACAAGAGGTTTGCAGAAGTATTTTCTTCAGTTTAATAGTGTTATGGATAAAGTGTATCAAATTCATTCATTTAATAAATGTTATGGATAAAGTGTATCAAATTAGTTCATTTAATAAAGGAATGTAGTTTTAATATGTTGCAACCATGTATAAGTAAGATATTGTGTGTTTTAACCCTATCTGAGGCTTAGCTGGCTGCACAGCAGAGCCACCCCACCCCTGTAATCACCCACTAAGTATCGAAACTGCCCGAACAAGGGAAGCTATTGTATCGAGCAGGAGGAGTCGGGACCCGCCTAGGAGACGATTCCTCGAAGGGAAATTGATATACATCTGGAGGTAAAATCAGAAGATTCATCACCGAACTCAAATGCAAAAGACTGTCCAGAGGGAATTGATATAATTACACATGGACTTAATGAAATGTAAAAGGATTTCCCAGAGAAGGAGATTAAAGGAAGGAGATCCAGGAAGA
>VYXF01002125.1:25729-44734 GCA_013397295.1 Polioptila caerulea | reverse complement strand
GCTGAGGGCCCCGGGACCGCGGGCGCCGGCACGGGAGGGACGGGGATGGGGACGGGAACACCGACAGCCGGCACGGCCAGGGACAGCCGGCACGGGCAGGGACAGCCGGCACGGGCAGGGACAGCCGGCCCGGCCGCTGCACTCGCGCAACCCGGGGAAGCACGGGGCGGACAGCTGCCGCTCAGCTCCGCCAGCGTGCTCTGCAGCCGGGCTTGGATCGAGGTCTCCTTCCGTCAGTCCCAGGAAAGGATGTCCGAGCAAGAGCCGACCAAGGGTCGTTGCCAGGACAGGTGAATTAACCTTGTTTTCCCCTTGCCAAACCATCTGGCTGCTCTGAGAGGTCTGACTGGCTCTGGAGATCCCTTTCCTCTGTTTGCAGGTGACACCAGGTTGAGGGGAGTGTTGATTTGGGAAGGTGCTGCAAGGAGGATCGGAACAGGCTGGATTGATGGGCTGAGGCCAATGGTTCAAGGTTCGACAAGGTCAAGTGCCAGGTCCTGCACTTGGGTCACAACAACGTCAGGTAGTGCTACAGGCCGGGGGCAGAATGGCTGGAAAGCAGCCTGGCAGAAAAGGGCCTGGGTGTGCTGGTCAACAGCAGCTGAACATGAGCCAGTGTGTGCCCAGGTAGTCAGGAAGGCCAGTGGCATCCTGGGCTGTGGCAGAAATAGTGTGGCCAGCAGGACCACGGCAGGGATTGTCTCCCTGTACTTCGCACTGGTGAGGCCACACCTTGAGTCCTGTGTCAATTTTGGACCCCTCACAACAGGAAAGACATTGAGGGGCTGGAACATATCCAGAGAAGGGCAGCAGAGGTGCTGAAGGGTCTGTAGCAGAAGTTCGATGAGAAGCACTTGAGTGAGCTGGGCTTGTTCAGCCTGGAGAAGAGGCGGCTCAAGGGAGACCTGTTTGCTCTCTACAACAACCAGAAAGCAGATCATAGTGAGCTGGGGGTCGGTCTTCTCTCCCAAGTAATAAGGCACAGGACAAGAGGAAACCAACTCAATTTGAGCCATGGAAGATTTAGATTGGGTATTAGGAAAATTTCTTCACTGAAAAGGTTGTCAATCATTGGAACAGGCTGCTTAGGGAAATGTTAGCATCACCATCCTTGGAGGTATACATAAGACACGTAGATGAGGTTTTTAGGGACATGGTTTGTTGATGGACTTGGCACTGTTGGGTTTATAGTTGGACTCAATGATCTTAAGGGTATTTCCAGCCTATCTCATACACAGTTTTTGCCAGAGCTGGAAGGGCAGGTCTGATTTTATTCCTTGATTTTCAAGTGATGAGTGTGTGACAGATAAGAACCACAGAATGCCAGTGAGCTTAGAAGACTTTCAGATAGCAATTTTGTCCTTTGTTAGAACTCAGAAAAGATACTTAGTCTTTTTCCATACTTCACTTGGCATTTTTTTTTAATCTTATGTATGGGTTGATGCTGTATGTGCAGACTAGGATCTAGGAGAGATTTGAAAGGGCAATACCTGTCCTGTGCCTTATTGGTTCTTAATATTTTAATTAAATACAAGTCAGGTTTGCAAAGAAATATTTTAGGCACTGCAGTACCTTCTCCCATCCCTCCTTTCTCCATTCTTCTGGCTCCTCCCAGTGGTCTCTGTTGACCCTGCCAGTGAAGGCTTGCAGTCCCCTTGGACTTTGAGGACCTTGAGTACTCACATCCAGCACACAGCTTTCATGTGTGCTTCTCTACCAACACATCTCCAAACTTCTGAGAGAAGCTCCAGTGAGAACTGGCAGCTTTAAATTATTTTCAGTATTTGGACTTACTAGTGAAGACATCGGTTTGCAGAAAACTATTTCTGTACCTTTTTAGTAGAGCAGTTCTGGACCTGACTCCTGTTCTAAACGGGTTATTTGCAGATGAAAATAGCAGATGAAAATTTTGTAAAATATACAAAGAAAATGCTTTGCATGGTATCTAAACTGCCACTCCAGTTAATTCCACATTTTTGAGGAGATAGATTCCTCTTTTCTCATTTTATTTTTGGTCTCTACTGCTTTGGGGACATGTTCAAGGAGGCAAACTGCAGGCAGTGACTAATGAAGTGTCTCAGATGTCTTTCCGTGATAAGGCAGTCACCAGTGTGGAAAATACTGCACTTCTGAGGGGAATTTTGTCTCTTGCTTTCTGCTATAAGGAACTCACTTTCCTGTTCTTCTTTATTTTAGGCTTCAGCAGAGAAGGAAGATTTTAGGGGGTTTTAATCAAGTCAGAAGGACCTTTTTTTTCTAGAGCTTCAGCAGCTTCTCATCACTGTGGTGCTGAGATAGATTTTCTTCCCAAGTTATCCCAGTCTCAGCTGTTAGATGTTTACCTGGCTTCATCCCCCATGCAGCCTGTCACCCTGGCACTGTGCCATCCCTTGGTAAGGCTTGCCAGCTGTGTGGCTGTTGTGGCTAATGTGTTGAGCTGAGTGATTTGGCCAGAGCAGTGGCACAGGTCATCGTGGTGCAACGAGAGCAGCGCAGCCCCAAGCCTGCTGAAATGCAGACAGGCAGCTGTTTCCAGTGCATGGATCAGCTCTTGTGATGTGTGTAATGAGAGCAGCAATTGCTGCTCCCTGAGCTTTGCATGGATGCAACGCAGGATCTCTGGTGGCTTGTGGTATAGCTGTATGGAGCTTTTACTTTCAAATGGTCGGTGTTGATAGGTTACAGGACTGTCCACCAGTAGAAATTACTGAAGAGGAGATATAGAAGCTGGGGCAGAATATGGGAAGGAAGCAGAAAAAAGAAAATAAAATTGGTGCAGGGTAATTGTGGAAGGGAAGGGGAGGTGGGACATTGGCTTTTTTGGGGAGTTATTAGTGTGGGTCCAGGGTAGAGTAGCTGGGAATTGTCCTGTGGAATTACTTGATTCATGCTGGCACTTTGAGGGTGCTATGTGGTGGCTGGAACCCAGCTCTGCTCCAGGAGTTCCCCAGCAGTTACAGGTCCCTGGTAAGGTGAACTGGGACCTTTAAATGAGGCAATGTCCAGCACCAAGGCTGCTGTGCCACTGCTCCTGCCAGTGCTGCTGGTGATGTCAGGGTGGGAACATGCAGCAGTTACAGTGTGCTGCTGTCCAGCTCCTTCTGTCTTTCAGGTTCTTTCTCTTAAATGATCCTGTGTGGTGCACTCATGGCCAGTGATGGATCCTATGCTTAATGCTGCATTCCCAAAAAATAAGCAGTTCAGCACTGAACCAGTGCTTAGCTGCACTCTCAGACAGAACTGTCCTTGCAAAAATGAGCTTCAGGCACTCCAGTGCATTGTTTGACTAGGGGCTTCCCAGACTCCTGTGTTTGAGACTCTCTTGTAAGGAGTCCAAATGTTTGGTTTTTTTAAAAAAGGGTCATTAACAGACAGTCCTGCAGAACCCCCTTAATGTATTTGTTGTCTTGAACTGCAAAAATGTGATGTTGCTGGGCCTTGGCATTTGGTTCCCATCCAAGCATCAAGTATACCACTGACCTTCAACTTGTAAGGCATTAAAAAATAATGTATCATGTCAGAGTTCATTCTTCTTCCTCTGACTCCAAGAGTTTTTCTGCTTGCAAGCATTTCAGTTTCCTAAGCTAGGCTTCAGGCTTTGGGGATTTTTTTGTTTGGTTGGTTTTTGGGGTTTTTTTGTCTGTTTGTTTGTTGGTAAGGAAACATGATCAGGTCAGTTTTGACCCTCTACTAGTTGTTAGCTAGTAGCAAACCTATTGGAATCACTTGATGATAAAAAAAATAAGTGACCAAGTGAAGACTTTTTTAAAAAAAATCAAACATGCCTTTGCTCATCATGCTTACAATCTTGGTACTGCAGTCATGAAATCCTGTAAAGGAGAAAGGCTTAGAAGTAAGGACAAATATGAAACTAATTAGCTTGCTGTCATTGTCCAAGCTGAATGAAGTGCTGAAAGAAAATAAACATTCACAGAGAAACGCAGCATGGATCTAAACAAATTCTTTTAGCTTTAGTAATCTGTAGGGCTTCCTTACTAAACTAATGACTGGAGAATTTTTTTTATTTTAAAACAGGGTTTGTGCTCTGACACCATCACTGCTGAAGCAGTTCATTATGGACCTGCTCTTGCCACAGAGATCTGGCCGGACTCTCCTGTCCAAGTGTTTCTTTTTGGAGGCAATCACGGTAGCTGAATGTGCCTATGAAGTATGCAGCTGTGCCTATAGTTTTTGATTTGGACTCCTGCCTTTCAAAGATCAGGCCATGAGTGATTATGTGTTTAAAATTTGCTTTGGAACTAGTACAATCCTTGAGAGTGCCTTCATTTCCAGAAGTAAATGGTCAATGGATTTGTCTTTAGATGAAGAAATTTCTATACTCTGGCCTGAGTGGAACTTGTCAGCTGCAGGAAGGATTGTAGCTGCAGTTATGTGTGCTGTGAAGTTCCCAAGATTCCCATTGCCACCCTCGTTTAAACATCCCCCAGCCCTGCTATAAACAAGTGAGAGACACTCACCCTGCACTCTGGCTGTGAGCCAGGGATATCAGAGCTCTGGCTGGAGACAGAAGGGGAGAACAGAAAATAGTGTCAACTCATGAATCATCTCAGCGAGGATCGACACCCACCATTAGCAAAACCAGACAAACCTGGGGTTGCTGCTTAATAAGCAATTTATTTCTTGTCCACGTTACAATGTGCAAATGAGCTGGAAAAGCAGCAAAGCACCACTGGCAGACAGCTGCCTGTGCTTCATGCACAAAGGACACCTTCTTGGCCTGTCCCGTTGCAGCAAGATACCTGTAGGGCTGTGGATATAGTGTATGAGGCTCTTGGCTGGTTTTGGATGGTTTCTTAAGATGACAAAGTTTATGTAATCATGCTGTTTACCATGGGCCCCTTCTGGCAACTTTTGAACATGTGGAGCAGTTTCAACCAAATTTGAGAGAAGAGCAGAAATTCCCAAGATTGTTACATTTCTACAAGTTTTGTGAGGTCCTACAGGTGGGCAGAAGAATCAGGCCTGCTTCAGTGCCATGCCATGGAAAAGACATGGAGAGTGCAGCTGGTTTGGACCCTGGTCTGGCAACTGTGTCCAGGGATGTACAGACACCCTGTGTATGCTGCATGTGTGTGTTGGTACCACAGCCAGCACACACACGCACCAGGACTAGCTGGAACCAGGGATGGGAGAGGTGGGAAGAGGAAGTCTGGATGAATGTTGTGTGGGAGAGGTGTTCAAAGGCAGGGGACACCAGTGTGGAAATTGGCTCACCCGCTGTTTTCTTCTGAACCAAGGTCCTTATCTAGACTGGCCTGTGCTTCTTAATACTGGAAAGAAACCTTGACGGTCTGTGCTCATGAGTGGAGATTCAGATACACCTCTCTGTAGCTTCATGCACTTGAGTATAAGACTCACTGGGTTGGCTGCATTTTCTAAGCTCTTTAATCAGGCTTGAAGCTTGAAAGCAGTGCCTGCATCCTGAGGGACTTTGCAGGGATTTAGGTGCAACCCATCAGCTCTTGGCAAGTTTTCAAGGTGGCATGGCTTCTTTGTGTAGGAAGTTTTCACTGCCTGGTCTGTATATTAACATATATATGTATATATAACCTTGCATCAGGTTTATGGGTCAACTAAGATTAGGAGGGTGCTACATAGCGGCTGAAGTTTCTTTTGGGTACTGCTTATGCAGAAACTTCATGGACCCACAGCCTTATGTCTGGGGTTTTTTTTGGTTTTTTTGTTTGTTTGGGTTTTTTTTTGGTGTTGGGTTTGTCTTTTGGGTTTTTTGGGGGGGCATAAATGGCCTCACACCCAAGCAGGAACCATTGTTTTTGCCTTATGGATTACCTTACTACATTATTCTGGGAGGGCTGTAGCTCAGTTTTGTGGGGTGACCTGCTGTACAACTGTTGCCAGTGGATCCTTGAGATTACTTGCATACCTTGGGAGTTCCTCCTTTGGCTGTGCCACACTGCAGTGTGTGTCATCTGAGCTGATTTGCTGAGTTGGCCATGGGCTCTGTGACTCTGGGGTCACCTTGACTGTCCGCCCTCCTCTCTGAATCCAGAGTGCATGGCCTCTTGTCTGTGCTTTGAGGGTTTAGCCAGCCCCTTCTGGTTGCCGTGCTCCCTGCTTCTGCAAGGTTATACAAGGAAAGCTGAAACTTTCTTGCCAGAGGCAGGGGAGCAAATTCAGTCTCTGGCAGACCTGGAACAATGAACAGCTTGGAGAAGGTGTGCTTCCAGGACACATGCCAGCACTGAACCAGCACCAGTGGCAGGTTTACAGAAATGCCACAGGCAAAAGGAGAGCTCTGGCAATTCACAAGCTCCCCAGGTTTGACAGGCAATCATCCAGCCTCACCTCTTGTGTAAGACTGGCCCCTTCATTTCAAGTAGTTACCTCGGTCCTGCACCCAATAATATGGCCTTGCCAGCAATGCTTTTGGGAGGTTAACCAGCCTCAGTGCAGAATCCAGTGGAGACAGGGACTCTACCGTGTGCACAGATTGATCAGCCACACTCTACAAACCAGTGTTTCATTTCTAATCAGAAGTTGCCTGGTAATGGCATCCGGCTGTGGTTCCCGTTCTTCCTTTCTTCAGGAGATTAAAGACTTTTTGAGTGCTCCGTGTTTACTCCCTGGGATTACAGTGGAATAAAGACACTTTCTTCTAGCATTCAAGACACTAAACAGGCTGAGCTTACTGTGGGGCAAAGAGTGCAGCTCTCAGCCATTGCAGTCTCTCTTCCTTGTCCATTCCCCAGTGTTCAACATCTATTTCAAAGTAAGGAAGTGATGCTTTTGCCAGTGCTGTACATAGGCATCCATGTACTTTCCTTTACCCCTACCTACTATGTTCTTCTCTGACTGTCTTCTGTGAGGACTCAGGCTGGATTTGAACCCATATTCCCAATGGGAAGTACTTGGAGTTATTTTATATGATGCAAGGTGCATGTTGAATCAGAAAGGGACAAAACCAGCAGTAACAGAAATCTCTTGTAAGTTGTAAGGGCCAAAAGGAATGAATCACTGCAGGGAAATGGGCCCTCTCGTCTACACAGAGGGTGGGAGGGAGAGAAAAGGAAGTGCCTTAGAATGGAGAAAGGAAAGAAAAGTCCTTGCAGTGTCCCTGTCAGTACTAAAATAAATCTCCGAAGAGAGAGAGCGGGCAAACAATAGCGGCAGAAAGCTGCCAGAGTGATGGAAGAGCAGAGCCTTAGGAGCAGATCTCTTCCTGGTGAAAGGCTGCCAGCTCGGGACCTTTGTGGTTAGTTTGCATTGGTGAACCCAGTAACTTCTGGCATGCACTTGTCTTTCTCATCCGTGGACTGCTTGCTAAATAGGCAGAGTGGTCATACTGAGGGCAATATCCTAGCAGGAATGTAGCTGAGCCATTGGACAAAATACTGGATTTGAACTAACACAGTCTTGTTTTGGAGCAACTAAACTGTCTGGTGGGCTGGAAAAAACTCTGGGGAACCTTGACTAAGGTTGCTAGAGAGCAATGTAGTGGAGAGTTTCCATCCAAAAAGGATCCAGGCAACATGTCCTTACAGTAAACAGAAGAAAGCCTTGCAATTCTGTGATCCTTAAGCCTAAGGGGGAGTGGATGAGGCTGCTGGGAGCAGGCTGACAGCCCTGGGATGTTTTATACTGACAGAGCACATCTGTAGAGCAGAGCTGCCAGGCTGTCGTGCACACCCACTGGGGGACACTTCAAGCACATGCTCTCTGCAACTCTGGGGCTCCTCACACCTTCCTGGGTGTGACTGCAGGCAGGGAAGCAGGTCAAACCATCGGCATTATTAACAGCAAATCTGACATCTGTGCTGGCCAGTGGAACAGCCCAGGCGTTTGGTTTGTTTATTTCTCTTCTGCCTTTGGCACTTTTTCTCTCTGCAGAAGGCGCCCTGAGTGCGTTGCTAACACACTGCTTGGGATAAGCACTAAACGAAACTTCCACTATTTTGAGGAACCCAGCTCAGGCATTTTTTTAAATGACTGCTGCTTTTTTGTGATTCTTGGACAAATTGAAACTAAAACCTCTTCGCTGACACACTGTTTTGTCTGTTGTTCTGGTAGGCTGCTCTGTGGCTGCAAATCTCCACCATACCCAGATTCTGTTCTCACTTGGCCTAATTTGACACTATGGGCTAATTTAATCAATGTCAGTGGAGACATTTCCTCTTTATGCTGGTGCAGATCTAGTTTGCACATGAGTCTCACCATGCCTAGAGGAGAGCTGCAACTATCAAGGTATGTGCAACAGAGGTTCTGGTGTGCAGAATGTGAGCACATAACTGCTGGGGACTAGAAAGAGCTGCTCTCCTTGCTCCAGCTTGCAAGAAGCTTTGCCAAGAGCAGGTTTTCAACTGGGAGCTGTTAATTTGCTCAGGACTTGCTCTGCAGCACCAGGGAAATGGACTTTTGCATTGACCTTGGCCTGGTTGGAGATACCCTTCAGAGGCACCTGCTCTCCTCCTTCCTCTTCCTGCTTCCCAACCTACGTGTCATCATCCTGGTGCCTGGCATCATGAGCTGCTTGCTTTCTTGGTTTTAAAAACAGCAGTACTCAGAATGTTAGGCTCTTTTGAGCAATTAGAGTCTATTTTTAGCTGAGCTGCTTTTGAGGGCATTTGCGTAGGTATAGGTAGAGTGTCCAGGGATGAGATCTTGGAGGCTTGTGTCTGCTAAGATGGTAAACAGAGGTCTGGTGGGTCCAGCAGTGGGGGTTCACTGGTCGCTCTGGGGGTGTTTCAGGGAGGGGGCTGGGGTGGGTGTAGCTGGTCATATGTATCAGCAGCCAAAACCTGGTGTTGTAATGTCTGAGACGCTCTGAGTTTGGAAAAGGCCCCGATGATATCACCCTGCAGAACTGTTAATAATGCAGGAAAGGAAATGTTCACAAGGCTTTTCCAGATCTTTAATGAAGAAGAATTAATACTCTCTCTTCCTATGCCCATTGCTCTGTTTGGAAATGGCTTTCTTTCACCATCAGGCATCAAAAGGGATGGTTCTTTCCCTTTCTTTTCTCCTCTTTGCTGTTGCAATCTCCCTACCACATGTAGCAGTGAGTGTTGAGGGCACAGAGTATGAGAGCAGTAGCTTTTCTGCATGAGCTCCCTGTGAGGACACTGAACTCTGCATACTATCCTTCAGTTTTGCTTAATCCACTTCCAGAAGAGATAAACAAGCAACGATGCTTTTAGTGCTGCCACAGATTATGCAAAAAAGAGATTTAGTTCTGCAGAAGCTCTCCCATGCTGCTTCTCCTTTGCGACCCCTCTGTCTCTGCAGTTCTCCATACCCCACAGCAACTTCATCAGAGCCCCTTCCAAATCCTGCAGTGGAGACCTGCTTGACTGTAAGACATTCCTTCTTCATTGGGGCTTGTAAGAAAGCATCTCTTTCCTGGAAGAGGGGAGTGACACCATGCCGAGGTTGCTTAGTTGCTCTCAGCCCCGCATTTTTATCGTTATCTACCCGCTGTCATAAGATCCTTGGGAGAGTGGGAAGTAGAAGTCCAAAGCTGGATCCAGTTAATGTGAATTAAGTGAGCAGTACTTCACATGGCACAAGGAGCATGAAGAAATATGTCAATCAGTGACTGCATGAACTGGGTGATTATCTCTGTGATTTTTCTCAACCAAAATGTGAAGAAGAACTTAATGCAATAAGACTTATAGACTGACTGGGCTGGTGTGTCACACTGAGAACAAGTGAAAATAAGGTCTGTTAATCTGCCTTGCTGGGGGAGCCTTCTCTTGTAGCCAGCTGCTCACTGCCAATGCACAGAGACTCGCTTACCCCCTTCCCTAGTGCCTGGGCTGGTCTTCCTTCTGCCGTCTGTGATGGATGAGATCAGTGTGGAGCTCCCGCCCTCCTGCGTGCAAGAGAGACCAAGTTGTGGGCAATTTGAGAAAGGGGCAAAGCAGATAACAACTGTGGCTTTCACAAAACTCCATGTCCTGGGTTC
This sequence comes from Polioptila caerulea, assembly GCA_013397295.1. NCBI lineage: Eukaryota > Metazoa > Chordata > Aves > Passeriformes > Certhiidae > Polioptila > Polioptila caerulea. Next base: position 34,791 of record VYXF01002125.1, on the reverse strand, counting down.
ATAGAGTCCAGCATGGACTTGCCTGCCAACTGGCTGAAAAAGGACTGTGATAGTTTGTTTATGCTTGTGAGCAGCAACTTGTTGCAAGCAAGGTCCTACACTTATGGAAACAGAAAGATAAGAGATGGAATCGATTTGCTAATAACTTGCACTAATTTTTGGAGTGCAGCCCAAAGGACAGCAGTGGAGAGCAAGTCAGGCAGGGGGTTTATGTTACGTTGCAGTTGTGAGAAAGGCCAGTGTGATTTTCCTCGTGATGGGGGGAGTGAGGATCTCTCTTGAACAGTTTACCAAATATTGTGATCTCAACTGGGGGCAATTGGAGGTGTTGACAGACAGGGGAGATAGGCTGAACATAATGCTAACCAGTTTAGCCAAAAGATGACATAGGTGGGGGAAGCATTGCTGTCTCCAAACATCTGTGAGGAGATGGGGATTGCGTTAGCAAAAGGGGAAAATTTAGACTTAGCATCAGGAAAGTACTTCCTAGAAGTGAACTGTGTCACCACAGGGAGGGGGTGGGAGTCCCATATCTGGCAAGATGGAAGCAGCAATAATAGTGAATCTGGTTACTTTCTATGTAATGATAACAAATAATGTAAAATGAGTCTTGATAAAGAGCTAGATTTCTCTGATAGCAACCAAATACACAAGCCAGGGATGAGCAGGGTGGGACTTGGCTGGTGTCTGATGACAAGGGTGCACCTGGGAATTCTGTTGACTTCCCTGAGCCACAAAGCCTGTATTTACATTTTTGTTCACTTAATACTTCAGAGCAGAGATAAGTTCAATTCCTGGCCCTTTCTCTGAGGTTTTTCATTTGAAGGAGAGGTCTGGTACAGCAGTGATCAGTTTGTGCTTTATTTGCTGGCAGTGGGATCCCAGAGACCTGCCCCCACCAGCATGATTCATTCACATGCTGTTTGGAGTGGAAGGATCTCCCAGCAAAGAGTGCAGAAAGGCAAATGTACATTTTGGTTGGGGGTTGTTCTATTAGATGAGCCAAGGGCTGGAATGGGGTCTTAAATGGACAATCACATCCAGGAATATGTGAGAATCACCTCCTCTGAGATGTGGCCAAGTTCCTAGACACCCTGGCAAAGGGAGCCCCGCCTACAGAGCAGGCAGAGTTGTGGATGAGGAGAGCAACTTGATGTGTGGACCCAAGTGAGCCCCAGACACCCCGACTGGAGAGCCAAGCCCCTGGGTTTCTCTGCAGCTGGTTTCTTGGAAACAGACTAGCAACTATCTCCTATTAATACACCATGCAAAAAGATGGGGTTAAGGCCAGTGTTTGGGGGCTTTGGCTTTTGGTGACTGATGAGCCTTTGAGTTGCCTTGGTAACCCAGAAGCAAGATGGCAGCATCTCATTTTCTTTCCAAACTTAAAGCCTTGGTTTTGTTTAGCATGGTTTATAGTCCCAGCCCTGGAGTGTTAAAATGTGAAAGGGGAATGCCCTTCAGCTGCACCCTTACCTTCACCTGTGCTCTTACACTTGGTCTGATGATGGTTATGTCCCAAACAGTAGCCATAAAATAAGAGGAAAATTATGACTGAGGAGGTGCTGGGAGAGCTGCGCCACTCCTGGTGCATCACCTGCCCCCACGAGTGGAAGTGGAAATAGGTGACTCCGGGCCTGGGAGCACAGCTGTGGCAGTTGTTTTACAGGGGCTGGTTTCAGAGTGGCTGAATGCTTCCCATGGCAGTCAGTCTCTGTCCACAACAAGCTGTGTGAGGGCTGAAGGAGAGGAGTTTCCAGCCCTGCCTTACAGCTGCAGCCCAAAAATATCAGACCAGAGGCACCTGACTGTGCAAATGTGAGGCATGTACAAACATGGGGAAAAGAAGACAAGAAAATGGGCTGGTAGTTGAAGACATTTTTTACCCTGAAACACGTTTGTTGGAGTACACAAAGAGTCATCTCACAGTCCATAGGAAAACAAGAACAAAGGGGAAATAAACTCTAAGAGTCAGGCACCTCAACAGCCAGATCAGCAGGCTGTTGTCCACAGTTCCCCTAAAATAGGCTGCATCATTTCAGAGACACTTCTACTCCCCTTAGTCATGCCACCTTCACACATGCACAGCCCCCCAGCACGTTCCTTACCAGATACTTGTTAAACTGCCTTGTGGAGCTTGGGGGACCTGAATGCAGAGGGGAAAGGGTGAAGAGTGGATGCTGGCTTGGGTATGATGGCCAGCCTGGGCAGGAGGAACACAGCATGCTTGCTTGGAGATCCACCTGGATCTATGGAGATGCACCTGATGGAGGCTCCCTGTTTCCCCAGGATCTTATGAGATGGCTACAAACCATTGCTTCTAAAGATGCTTTCCAACTTGCCCTGATATGCAAACCATACCTCCTCTTCCACTATGGCCCTTCCTCAGCTAAAGGCTCTCTTCTTTTTTGTGCTGTGAGGGGTTCAGCTCCCTGTGTCCTTGAGGCTGAAATGATGGAAGTAATACCTAATGCCATGTAAGCCATGTGGCTTACCCAGAGCCAGCTCAGTATGTGGAAATGGATGAAGAGGAGTGGGCAGTCATGGGACAGAGCCAGCCTGCAATGGCAACATACCTCCAGTGCAAAATTTGGTGGTCAGCTTTTCTCTCAGGTGCAACAAATAGCTAAAGGGTTTTTTTTGGTGTTGGGTGCACATTGTGTGCAGTGTGAAAGGAACCTCAGAGCTGTGTGAAATCCATTAGCAATGTCACCCATCACTTTTGTCTGGCTTATGGGCCTGGCTGAGAGCTGACCAATTGTCCCACCAGGTCCAGCTCTTTTTTTGTGATAGAGATATCTAAAGCAAGCAAGCCCTGAGCTCACCTGTACTGGAAGGGCTCCCACATCTTTCTCCTGAACTGGTGTGGCACAGAGGGAGGCCAAACTGATCCTGTCACAAGAAGAGGAACCACCAGAGCCAGCACAGCCAGCCTGGCTTTGCACAACACTCATGGGGGCAAGCACTCGGGGAATGGTCATCCCTCCACCCTCCTCCAAGTCTGCTGCTACAGCCTGGCCTCATTTAAAGGCTAGATACTAAAATGTCTAAGGAATGAATGGAGAGTCCCATGAGGCTAATACTGGGAACGGTCTGGAGTGCAAATTTCCCTCATTCCCTCCCTAAAACATGCTCTGGGTGCCATGAGGCCCATGGAGAAGTTAACTCTGCAGCTGGGGAGACATCTGCAATTTGGTGAGGATAGGTTCTTTCCACAGAGGCTGCTAATTCTGCATGATCTAATCTGGGTTTGTTGCTTCTCTGCACTGTGAGTCACAGTGTGCACAGTCCTTTGGTCACTGTGGCAGGCTGCAGGACTTTACAGTGGCCTTTTGCTCTTCCTACAGACGATGACTGTCTTTGACTTGGCTGTCATGTGCCGTTTGATGCTTTCCATTTATAAGATCACCACAATTTGCAGCAACTGTAGGTTGTCATACTAAGATCTCCTCAGCAGCAAGCTGGTCAGGAGTCACACTGGTCCAGAACAAAGCCTGTATCAAAAAAATGCCCCAAAGAAGCCACTGATAACTCTTAGGAATTGAAAGCCTTAGAGTCGCTGTCTGGTGAAGGTAAAGCTTTACAGAGCTGGGTGGAGGGGAAAAAACTTTTGGTATAAAAATAAAGCAGAAGTTGATCATTCATTGAAAGGTGAGTGCTGTCTTCCTTATCAGCCTGCCCAGCACCCATGGAAAAGCTGGTGCCATCAGTAAATCCAGCCTCTTGACCAGAGGACTCTCTACCCTACCCTGCACCTACTGGGACAGCTGAGCCTTGAGACTCTGCAGATTCCCAAGCTGCAAGCACTGGGATGTGGGTACCAGATTAGCTCTTTTTATTTCCTTTCATTTAGCAGGATCCTGCAGAGCTGGGTAGCTGCCAGTCAGTCTGTCAAGATGTGAACTATTTTGGGAGTTTTTATGATGGAACAATATTTTTTTGGTAAACAAACGGAAAGCTGTTAAACAGGGACCTTCACCTCACAGCTCCCGGTTCAGCTCCCTCACTGCTGCGATGCCACAGTGGCTGTACTGTCCACTCTGCAGAGCTCCCTTCATGGCTCCTGCAGGGGCAAAACAAATAGCAGCTCTTTTTTTTTTTTTTTTCCCTTTTTCACTAACTCCTTAACAAAAAACCTCAAAAAAACTCCCAACCGCCCCCCCAAAAAAAAAAAACAAAAAAGAAGGGAGAGAGAGAAGAAAAATAGCAAATTTGGTTTAGCAGAAGTACTTTCTTGGTGAACTTAACCCCTAACACACCTGAAGGCAAGCTGTATATTGTCTCTCTGTCATGTGTCACATTATATGACCATGTAGCAGCTAGCCACGTCCCAGGCTGGATTTCCTCAGGGCTACTGGTGACACATGAATCCAACCAGCAGTGACACAGGACCAGCTGTGTACAACAGCAAGACTTCCTTTTTCACAGTGTCTGTTAATAGGAAACCCTGATGGAACCATAGAGCACACAGAGGAAGATGTTTGTCTGGAAGAACTGAGCAGGAAAAGAAAGGGCAGAAACATTTCTCACTCTAAAATGGATGCAGTGTGTTGCTCAGGGGAAGACCCATAAGGGGCCAGTGAGACTGTCTTGCTGCTGTAGGCTAAAATTAGTTTTGCTATTCCTAGGTACTGGTGGCAGTGGAGAATCTAGTCTTACATGGGCTGTATCTGCCCCAGCCTTTGGGGGAACTGATTGATGGCTATCAGTTGGAATGAGCCAAGACATTTGTCTGCTCCACATGTTTTGTCCACGTCAAAAATGCAATTTGTGGTTTTCCTCGGTTCCTGGAAAGTCCAGTCCAGTTTGTACAACAGTGCTGGCTCACGCAGTCCCTACTGGCAGCCCATTAATTCCAGAGCATGCAGATTGCTGAAGAATCTCGAGGGATGCCATTCTTCTTCTCTCTGCCCCTTGATCCACTCTCAGACTTTCCAAGGAGTTGTAGTTTGCCCCACTGACAACTCACACAATGGGATCTTTTGCTTGCACCATGCTGATTCTGCCTTGGGATCTCTCCTGTAACTCATTAATTATTCTTACTCTGAGACTCTGCTACTAATGACTTTTTTGGAGGAGCCTTCAGTAATTGACTGTGGGCAAGTGCACCTTCTCCCTATCAGCAAGTGCACCTCCTCTCTGACCAGCTGTCTTCCCTTCTCTGTGGGCAGTTGGCAACCCATGCACTTCCCTCTCTCATTCTCCAGTTTCTAGGGTTTTTTGTTTGCTTTTGCAGCCTCAGCAGGTCAGTTCTGGCCCTTAGCCTTCTCCATTTCAATGTGATGCTTCCTGGGATTCTTCTTGTGTCCATGCACGTGCATGAACCTCTTCTCACCTGTAGGTGTTCAGCACCCTCCCAGGGCAGCTTCCCCAAGCCGCTGTTCCTGCTCTTCCTGCCCTCTGCACAGAGTGCCTTTCTTGGCTCTGTGGTTTGCTCTCTGCCATGTAGGAACAGAATTCACCTGGCCCCACTATGAGAGTGCTTGTGCTGTACATGAGGACTGAGAGTCCCAGGATTGCTGGGAGGACACGGGCTGAACATCTTGGGAACTGCAGCAGTGATGCAGTGGGAGAGATGCACACCAGTCCTCAAGCGCTTTGGCATTGAAGGCACCCCCATTCTGCAGCTGAACGTACAAAGATGGATTTACTCAGGTCTTTCAGATCCCCAGTCTGCATTTTAAACAGATACCTAAGCTGTCAGGACTCCTGCAGCTCATATATGCTGTGACTACAGCTTTTGCTGTCGGCTGTTGGAATCTCACTCCTATTTCCTCTTGAATTGGCTTCTCTGTCTTTATCTACTAGCATCTCCTCTCTTCATTGCACCCCACATTTAGCCCCATAATTTGAATTTAAGTGTGCTTAGTTGGTCCATCTGTCCCACAGAGAACTTATTTCATCATCAGTTAATAGCTCAGCTCTCTTCCTTTTGGTCTCTTTTCTCCTGAACTGTGTGTGCTCTTCTGTGGACCTTTATCTCTTAGCACTCAATGGCTCACCTAAATCGGTGTTGCTTATGTCTGTCACTCCTGTTCCTCCTGCTCAGCCTCATTCCTTCCTTAAAGAAGGCTTTATCTTTCTGCTGCAGTTTTATTTCTCCAGCTTTTCTCCATCTTGGTCTCCCCCAGGTTCAAATGCACTTAGTTTTCTGTGTAAGTCAGAGAGCTCTGCTCCAGAAGGATCACCACATGGGAGAGGGGACAATCCTATAAACCAAGGCAATCTAATGTGTTTTGCTTATGTTTATCTTGTGCCTCTTTGGGCCTTAGCCTACAGTTGTCCAGCCTCTGCTATGACTTGTAGCTCTGGACCCAGGGCAACAGAAGGATGCTCTGCATCTCTGGTTTTTATGGTTGTTCCTTCAGTCAGGTTGTAGATAAATATACCCATAAAACTGGAAGGCAACCTAGCCCCTCTGTGGCTCTGATAACATCCAGCTCTACTACATGGTCAGGGTGCCTTGTACTTGGACGAGCAGGGAAGAGGTTTCAAATGTTCACACTGGCAAAAACAGCACCCTGGGCAGGAGCTCAGAGTCCTGCCTCATTGGTCCACCTATGCCTTCATGAAGGATGTTCTTTCTCTCAGCTTCCAACCTGCAGCCATCTCCTGGTCCTCTGTTGTTTATGGTACTGCAATTTGTTGCCTTGGAAATAAGTGCTGGTTTATCCCAAACAGAGCCTACAGTTTCACAGCGCAATCAAGTGAGAGGAGCAGATGGCTACCCCATCTCTTCTGTTGTGTTTCCCATTATCCTCATCCACAGTTGGATGACAGGAATCTATGATTCAGTGCAAGTATCTGTGGCCCGTCTGCATCTACCCATGTAAGCTGGGGAGCCATGTTTCTGCTGAGATATGACATGCCTTTGTGTCTAGCATCACTATTTTGGCTTCCTGCAAATGGAACTTGACCAAAAAGCAAAAAAAACCCCAACCTTCTTGCTTTCTTCAGTGGTGTCTACGATCAGGGGGCAGAAGGAAAGTTCAATACCTGCAGTTTCTGTTTCCCAGGGCTTTGTAGTATCTATCCTTAAGCTTTCAACCCTCTGCAACCTCATTGTACTGTTTTATCTGTTGAACTTTGGACAATTATACACCTTGTACTCTCTGTAGACACTGGCATTCTCCTTTCCTGCGGCGGTCCTGGGCTGAAGCTGCAGTTTGGCAGCAGCTGTGCTAGGTAGGAATCAGGGAACTGCGTGGAGGCTAGATCTTCATGCAAATGCCTTTGCTTGGAAGCAGTTTTCAAAAGAGATGGTGGTCCAGAGACACAGTGGTCTCAGGGCCCTAATATACACTTGGAGAATGGAAGAGTTGTGGGGAGTCTACAGGGCTGAGGAGCCTTCAGGATCTGAAATGGCTGGGGGAATTAGCACTTCCAAGCCCAAGATTAATAGCTTTGCAAACAGTTCTGCTTTCTTTCCTCAGTGCTATTCTTTGTGATTCAATCTGATTGGTTTGAATTCTATTCTGAGGCTTATGTCCTACCCAGGACTTTGGTGTGTGAGTGCTGTCTTTCCTTGCCCTGAGCAAATTTAGGCTGGAGATTAACAGAATATTTTTTCCTTTCCAAGTAGTAAGATCCTTGGGCAACTTTCTAGTGAGAGCAGGGAGAGCAAAAGTCCAATTGGTTTCAAGATTGAGCCTGGTTAGTTTATGAAGAGAATTATATAAGTAACACTGTTAGTGCTTATGGCTGGATTTAGTGATTCGGTGTCTCTTCTAGTTATACCTTTATGGGAGACAGCTATGTTTAAAATTAATTTGAAGAAGGGAAGATTATCCTCCAAATTCAAATATTCTGTATTAAAAATGGAAAATGGAGCAGAGGAGATTGAAAATTGGTTCTTGCCTGGCAGCAGGCAGGCTGCAGAGCCAGGTCAAGAAAGGAGATTGGATTGTGGAAAGAAACGCAATTGCTCTAGTTGAGTGTAGAGATGTGGCTTGGGGAGGGCAAGGCTGGGCCCTGGGGTGGGCAGTTGTGAGGGATGAGCCCAGGAAGGATGGCCAAATGCAGCACTGGATTACGGGTGCAGGCCTGTCAGATACTGGAGGAGGAAAAGGGAAGAGAGTTGCTTCTGTTCCTTTCCTGCACATGCCATATCTGGCTCTTTTGCTTATCACTGAACTTATCCTTTCTGCAATGAGTAACTGACTGAGGCTCCTTGTGCTGCTCCATTAATCTGTGGCTTTCCATTAACAGGCAGGTGCTTGTACCCGGGGGACCACCATGCTGACTGCCAGAGATTCCTGGCACTGGGTACTACAGAGTTAAGCAGCCAGGCTGGAGTGTGCAAACAAACAGTGAGACCTGTACTAACAGCCCTGCTTTGTGTTAGTGGGAAGCACAGGCTCCAACTTCTTCCGATTTCTCACCTGTCCAGACTGGTACAGAAAGAAAATGCCTCTTGGAGTTTCAGAGAAAACCACACCTATTTACAGTGGATTCCCCAGGGCCCTCCTGTGGGGTATTAACCCTTCAGCCCCAGGCCCACAGTCTGCCCTTGGTAGGAAGAATTCCCCAACATCCCGGGGGAAGTCAGCCCTTCTGCTTCCACTGCAGGGATTTCTCCTGCTTGTCCTCAGGGCTTTGGCCCATCCACTCCCTAGAGCAAGTCACTGATTTCTGTTTTCTCCCATCTGTACAGTTATCTCTGTCCTTTGCATAGCCGTATGCTGGGGCTCTCTCTGTGTGAACTGGTCTTCCTGACCCAGCTCCTTCCCCCAGAAAGCAGAACTTGCTCTTCTGTGTTTGGGTTGGACCTGTGATCGTGTCTCTGTGTTTGTCTCAAACCCCACCAAGTTTCCCTGAGATACCAGCTCATCCCTCCCCCTTGAAATATCCATGCTCTCTTCAGATTTCTTCCTGGTCTCACTGTTTGCTTTCCCTCCTTTCCCTGGTTTCTGAGTTTTCTCGGAAGGAATCCCGTGCTCTGGCCTCCTCAGGCTGGAGTGTTGTGTTGTTGTTTTTCCTTTCGTCGCTATGGGCAGGGATTTTGAATACTGAGCCAAGGAGAGGGAGGGAAGAAGAGAGGCAGTGAAAGAAGGAGGGAGTAC
>VYXF01002125.1:0-19589 GCA_013397295.1 Polioptila caerulea | reverse complement strand
GGGCAGGGTGCAGCTGTCCGGGCGGTCGGGCGCCCGGCGGAGATGCGGGGGGACCCTCCACGGGGGCGGGCGCAGCCGCATGGGCGGCTCAGAGCAGGGCTGCTACCCCCGCACCCGGCGACGCGCGGGGGCTGGCGCTGCCTCCGGGGGTGCCTGGCTCTGGGTGCCGCTGCACGGAGGAGCTGCGGGGCGGCGGGGGCGGCCTCCCCCCGCTTTCGGGCGCTCGCTGCCTCCGCTTCACCTGCCGGCCGGGCGCGCAGGTGAGGGGCGCGGAGTGCTGCGGCTGCCGGCCCCGGCCCGGCGGGCTGGTTGTCGCCAGCCGTGTCTCCAGCCCGGGAGGCCCGGGGAAGGAAAGGGGCCCTGGCGGTGCCCCCGCCGCGCGGTCCCAAGTCCGCTTTAGCAGTCAGGCATGGAGTTGAATGGAAGTTGCATTCTTTTGCACGCTCTGCTCCAGGAGGCACTTTTCTTTTTTCCATGGAAGGGAAATAGGTTTGAGAGCAAATTGGGGGAAAGGGAGAAATACCAGGGGAGCAAGAGCCACATTATGTTTCCATTTTCCTTTAATGAAGGCCCTGTGGAGGTGTATTTGAAAACACAGGGTCTCCTATGCCTTCAAGGAGGGTGAGAACACTGTGCTGGCTGGTTCCAGGGCCATATGCAGCGTATGGTGGCCAATGAAACGGGGCCTGGCTCTTTCTCTTGCTTGTCTTGGCAGCCTGCTCCATGGCTTGCATTACCAGCCCTGGAACACAACCACTGCCAAACTGTGAGTGTGTGTGCGTGTGTGTGTGTGTGCTTGGACTCCAAGAGCTCAGCAGAAGCAAATGCTTCTGCAGCTCAGACCAGGATTTTTTAGCCAGTTTTGAGAAAACTTGCATTAAAAACTCTGTCTGGAGGCTCTTGACAGAGTCTGCCCTGGGAATTTGTTGGTAAAAGCTTGTGCAAGGGCATCGGTGAATGCCAGTCTTCGGAGTTCAGATTCTTAGTATGAGTCCTAGTGATTTAAAAATGCAAAAATGTGCCTATCCAGGGAATGAGTGTGTGGGTGCAGGAGCTGCCATCCACACCGTTACTGGGTCATGCAGCAATTGGTTGCTCCTGGTGGCTGGGGAATTAACAAAATCTGCTGACTTAGTGTGCAGGTTTTTGCCTCTGCTTCCTCATTGAGACACCTATGGATGCTTTCCCTGCATCTTCACATTTGAGTATTTCCCTCCTTACAGGATGCAAAGGTCTCTGTGCTACATTCCTTGCCAAGGAAGAGTAAACACTCCCTCAGACCTCTTGCCTCCTCCTCCCCTGTCCATCTGAGCAGTGTGTCCAATTGCTCAAGCAGCACTGAGCATCTGCTCTGTGGTCTCCTTCCCTGTGCTAGCATTTGCTACTTCAGCTGCAGTGCCTGGGCCAGGTACTTGGCAGCATGCAATGTCTTAAATGTGAAGCTGTAAGAGGCTCTTTTCACTGCAGTCGCTGCTCCTAGTGGGCCTGGCCCCAAGAGCAAGGGAGGCAGAGCCCCTTGCCAGCATGTGTGTGTCCTGCAGTGCCCGTGCAGCAAGGAGGGGGCACTGCAAACCTGATGCCATCTGTCTCTGGCTGCATTTCTCAGTTGTTTGGACGGTCCAGAGTATCAATCCAAACATTGCAGGCTATTTTAACATGCAGCCAGGGAGCTGAAGGCACATACGGGCCTCTCAGCTGAGCAGTGCTGTTGCAAACTAGCCAGAGCTGGTCTTTATATGGATTAGAGGTCTTTGTGGATGACCCTGGTATTCAAGGCATAATTTTGAGGAGTTTGTAGGGGGATGGGGGCTGTCATCTCTGAGGCCATCCTTGGCCCCTGAGGCCAGAGCTTTGTGCTGGAGCACGATTGTCTTCTTGAAGAAGATTCTAGCCCTGACCACATGTGGTTATGGAAGGTCCTGGGTAATTTCAACAAGTCAGTTGTTAGGCTGCAGCTCAGACACTGAGGTTTTCTCAGACCAGGATGTTTCTTCCTTCTCAAATCCCTTTGAGCTGCTTCCGGTACAAATAGGATAGCTTTTACCTTCCTGCTCTGTACTGCCGTCCAGTGGGTGGTGCAACCTTGAATAATTAATTGTAATCTTAATAATATTGTGATAATTAATGGCATTCTGTTGCAGTTATTGCAATTAACTATTGCAGTAGGGGAGCCTTGCTCAGGTAGGTTCTGTACAAAGCCCTGCTGTCACAGGTTGCTTGGAAGTCAGTCACTGCATTGCAGTGGTGGGAGCAGCTAAACTAGAGCTTTTGCTGCCCTGTGATGGTATGGAGGAAGATGCTCAGGGAGGAAGGGCTGTGAGCTGGCTGCTTTGCTAATGGCAAATGGAGATTATTTCTAAAACTGAGGACTGGAGAAGCAGTATCCCCCCTCCTCAGAAAAGGGACAAGGACTCAAAGCATTAGACAGGCAGGTGTGGAGGCCAAATGGTGAGACTCATTTGGACAAGGGGCTGCAAAATGGCATTCCTGCCCAGGAGATGCTGTCTGCTCTGGACTGCCCTGTGCAAAGTGTAGGAAGCTTTGAGCTTCCCTGATGGAGAAGAGGAGGGAGGGCAGCAGGGCTCTTCGCATTCCTGTTTTTAGAAATCTTTTCATAGCCCTCTGTCTGTCAATGACTCGGATGTTCCTCCTGCCAGCTAGATGTTCAGGACTGAGCCAGAATCTTCCCACTCATGAAGTAGGTTTAGAATTCCACCTCCTGAGGAACAGTTCTTCATAGCTGCTTCCTCTGTTCAGCACTGTGGCTCCCCACTCTCTCTGTGAACTGGGGGTGGGAGGTTACACGTATGGATGTTCACAAACCCTGCAACTCTTCTCCCACCACATGGAGTTGCCTGTGGGAGGAAAGGAACAGCAAGAATGGCAGCTCAGAGTGTCTGTGGGAAGGGCACAGATGCATCTTTGGACCTGCAAGCCCAGAACCTGGCTGTAGGAGCTGTCTCTCCCTCCTGGGATGGAAATGGAATGTGGAGGTGCTACGGTGGGTAGTGAGCTGTTGCAGTGTCCTGCATTCTGAGGCACTGCGCTCCACCTCAGTGCACTTGATAGGCCGTGCTGTGACCGTGCCTTTAACTGGTCTTTAAACAAGGGGGATTTCTGTGATGCCATAAAACAGTAAGTAAGTAGTGTTAGGTGCTCAGTAAAGAGAGAGCATGCGCGTTTTTATCCCAGTTGGTGTCACTGCAGCTGTTCGGTATGCTGTGGGTGGTGGGCTCCTTGGCATCAACAGGTTCAGCAACTGAATGAATGAATTCACCATGCCTGTTGTTAAACTCCATGTTTACCACAGCTACTGCATGGGGGTCTGAAAAGACTGGTTACCCCCAAAGGGCTTGTCTGCTGCTGTGTTTTGATGTTTGGCAAATGACTTTGATACTGGTCACTGTGGTGCTTGGCACCGGCCCTGCAAATTACTGCTTTTAACAGTGCAGAGCAGAAGATATTACTACAAGGTGCTACTCAAAATCAAATACATCTAGAGCAGATAGAATTGTGTGGCAATGGGAGAGTATCATGTTTTAGACCGCAGAAGAAAGCTCTAATTGCATGACAAGGAACTTGTGGCACTGGGAATATGGGGTAGTGTCTTTCTGCCTTCATCTGCTCCCACTGGGGCCTGAACCTCGAAGTGGAAGAAGGTCTGTAGGCTTCAGACCATCAGCACTCTGCAGTCTTCTCAGAAGTGTCCAGATGGAAAAGAGCAAGTGGCTCAGAGCTTCAGAGAAGGAGTGATAGCCAACTGCCCTGTCTTTGTTTTGGAAGTTACATTCTTGGGGCCTGAGAAGCTGGGTATGTCAGGAAAGTGCTTTCATATAAATCATCCTTCTGCTCATGGAAGGAACCAGATAGAGTCACTGTATGATGTACAGACTGAGGTAGCTTGATAGCCAAGAGCTAAAAAAAAGTTTTAAAACAGCAATAAAAAGCCAGAGTAGAATCTAAGGAACTAGAAGTTGGTAGTGCTGATTCTGATCTCCAAAGCAGAATTGTTATTCCCTGTTGGCCAGGAGCAGATGAAAGACCAGTTACTGTGACTTGGGTGCTCCAAGACAGTACATACAAATGGCAATGTTGTGCTAGGCACTAACACTCTGATGAAGAGATCAAAGATTGCTTGTATGGTGGCTTGCAGACTTCAGCAGTGCTCTGACCTGTCAGCGTGGCAGCTGACAGGTAATGACAGGCACCCAGGCTGAGCCTGCTGAGAGAATACCAGGCAAGCATAGAGAAGGGCTGGTAGGACAGACTGTGCCTTAGTGCAGTGCTTAACATGGCCAAACATGAAGCATGATGGTAGGTACAGAGTGTCACAATCTGCTGGCTGGCAGTATTAGATACTAGACTGGCTCTCTGAACATCAGAAAGGTACTTGGATCAACCATTGTAAATGTCAGCACATGTGAAACAGCTTATGTTGTAAGAAACTGTGATTATATTATACACAGCAAAATTGAAAATAAGGCTGCGAACAGCCCTCACTCTCACGAAGAAAGCTGACACCAGAGATAAGGCAGTAATGGCAAGTTAAATTGAAGTGTGACTGTCAGAGCCTGCTTTGGGAGGTCATGGTCGTCTCTGCAGGGTGATGCTCTTGATACAGCAGTAGCAACTGCATTTGGTTTATAAAGAAACAAACAGCGGCCCTGGATAAGTGGGGATGCATAGGATGGTGGATACAAACTGAGGCAGTCTGTGTGCAGGGAAATGAATGTGTGATTTCAGCACAGGTAGGCATTCCTGTGCCAGTTTTAGTCTGTGGGTAAGAACAGCAGTGAAGAGGTGACAGGAGGGGTGTGATTACAGGCTAGCAACTGGAGTACAAGCCCCCAGGGATACTGGGCTATATGAATTGTGCCTATGAATGCAAGATTTATGTTGTAACTGCTGTGCAAACGTCAGCTTCTTATAAAAGAAACAAACCCAAACTCAAATAAAGAGTCCTCTGAAAAAGCAGCAACTGAATTAGTATAGAAAGAGAAGAAAAATCCCCAACCTGTTAAAAAAACCAACAAAACACCAAGAACATGGAAGATTAGAACTGCAGGAGAAAGAATAGAAGGGTGTACGGGGACAGTGTCACCAAGGAAGCTGAGCAACTGTATGGGACAGGAACAACTTGGTAAAGCTTCTTCCCTCTAGGCTATGGTTTCCAGAAGACAACAGACTCTGGGAACAGGAGAAAAAACTAAGAGTAATGGGTGCTGCCTTCAAGAAATACTCAATCAAGCGGTGTCGCAGACTGCTGACCATAAGGACATAATTGGGGAACAAAACACACAACCACTGAAACTGGTGGGAAAGATGCAGCAAAGCCAAGGTGAGCAAAGAAAGCTGTACTGCTGTCAGCTTTTTGGGCATGAGACTGCTGATAAAATAACTGAGTTGATTGAAGCCACAGGAAGAACAGTGCTAAAGCGAGGATGCAAAGGTTGCTGCAATTATCAAGAGGGTTTACAGACATTTCGGCAAGAGGTCAAGTCTTGTGTTACAGCATTTTAACCAGAATAAGGGAGTATAGAGGCAAAGCTAAGGAAATAAAAATCTGAATTTTGGCCTGTGAAATCATGTGTTGACCAGATTTTTGCTGCAAAGATAGTTGCTGAACAGAGCAATGAATGGCAAAAGCTACTCATCGTTGAACTGAAGTTGTAAGAAAGCCTTCTCTGTCTCCTAATTCACTCTGGAGCATCTTGGTGGCATGGCACAAAATGATGAATAGTGTTGGTGCAGAAGGCAGAGTTATGGTGAATGTAAACTCAAGAAGCTGGTGTTGTGCTGATCCAATGGTTATATGCAAAACTGCACATTCTCTTTCCCCTTGCTGTGTTGCTGTTGGCTTCATTATGTGAAAAAACATAGCTGATACAATGCATACAAAGGAATAGTGTGGTTCAAATGTGAGACACCAGAAAACTAGGTTTTACTGAAGACACAACATTTCCAGTCTTGTGTAAGGAGATGTTGAAAGACCACCTGGCATTGAGGGAAAAAGGCTGTGTTATTATCAGTTTTGAAAAGGAAAAAGTCTAACAAGAATCCCAACCAAAGCACTGTGTTAGAAGTGAAGGAATACAGAGGTGAGTTGGTCCATGAGCCTTAGAAATAGCAAATGCTACAAAGGAATATCCAGAAAATAATCAAGAAATGGCAAGACACCAGCTGTATTGACTCCACCCAGCAAGATGTGGCTGCTGAAGAGCTGCAGCTTAAAGGTCAAACTCAGATCCTGAACTTTAGAGTTCTGCCCTACCATGTGAACATGGTACAAATATGCTGGAGCTGTAGGTAGGCATGTCCATGTCTGCCAGGAATGGCTTTGGGAGGAAGACCAATGTATTGAATAGAATTCCATACTCTGGCTTTTTTTTTTTAACATGATCAAAGTGCAAGTTACCTCTGGCACTCACCAGAAAAAAATGGGAAAGTATCTGGGACTTGGGATGAAAATGTTGTGCTTATATTAGGAAGAAGCAAAGGAGTGGAACAAACTTGGAGTTTGTTCAATTTTGAGTCCCTCCAATCAGCAGGAGTGACAGTGCCTGGGGCTGAGGACACTCAAGACCTGGGGAGATGATCTGTTACTGCACCCCTGCTCTGCAGAGAGGGATGGCACCTCTGCTCATTCTGTTTTGTTTCCATGGTTATTGCCCTGCTGGGACTGGTGTTATGTTCCTCTCCAAGGCCTAATTCGGCTTGACTCTTGGCAGTTCTCAATGTGCTCCTGAGCTTTCTGACCCCTGAGCAAGCTCTCACAGGTAGAAGATGCTTTTCCCTCTTTCCACCTAGTTCTCAGCAGGTTTATGGTTTTCCAGAAGGCTTCTGGCACTTTGATCAGCTCATAATTTGGTTTACACTGATGCAGGTGTGATGTGGGCTTTGGCATTGCAGTCCCTGGATCCAGGATAAACTTACAGAGCATATTGGATACTGGGCCAGCCCCTTCTCTCTGACCTGTTGTGTGTTACACTGGTACAGAGGCTATTTCAAGGCATATAAAGCTACCAGAGCTGAAGGATGAAGGAGAAGATGTGCAGGAGAAGACACAGTGTTTTCTCAAGTCATTAGCCACTTGTCCCCAGGGACCTGTCCCAGGCTCAGGAGTACACAGGGGAGGGTTCTGAGCGGTCAGGTTGTCCCACAGTCTGAAAAATTGATTTCTCCTTGCTCCTTATTTCCTAATTTGCATTGACCCTATATTGTCTGCCTGAGGGCGTGGGCTGTCTAGCCTGGGTGCTGTCAGCTCCATGTCATGATGAGAGACAATTAAGCACAGCATTGCCAGCCAGTCAAGGGAGGGGATTGTCCTGCTCTGCTCCACACGTGTGGCCTCACTTTGGATACTGTGAGCAGTTTTGGGCGCTGCAATAGAGAAAGAGATGAAGCCATTAGAGGGCATCCAAAGGAGGGCCACAAGGATGGTGAAGGGTCTGGAGGGGAAGCCATATGAGAAGTGGCTGAGATTACTTCTCTGTTCAGCTTGGAGGAGACTGAGGGGAGACCTCACTGCAGTTACAGCCCCCTCACGAGGGGAGGAGGAGGGGCAGGCACTCTTGTGACCAGTGATGGGACTCAAGGAAATGGCATGAAGCTGAGGCAGGGGAGGTTTAGGTTGGATATCAGGAAGAGGGTTTTCATCCAGAGGATGGTTGGGCACTGGAACAGGCTCCCCAAGGAAGTGGTCACAGAACCAAGTCTGACAATTCAGTAAGTGGATAACAGTCTAAGGCACGTGGTTTGACTCAGGAGCTGGGCTTGATGATCCTGATGAGTCCCTCCAACTCAGCATATTCTATGATTCTATGCATAAATTAAAACCAAGTCTTCCAAGTCCAGAATGGATTTTGGCATCCAGTGCTGGGCTCAAGTCAGTTCTCATCCTGAAGCCTGTGAAAGGGTGGGTCAGGGCCCCAAATCAGTCTGTGAGAGACTTCAAGAGAATGCTCATACTTTTGCTACTGATTATTTTTCTATTTTATTTTTTAAATTTTGTTGTAAGCTGTTCAAGCTGGGGGTGGACATTCTGTGGAATTGCTGGTGAGGGATGTGCAGCAGCTGGCCTACTAGCAGCTGTGCTACTGTTGGCAGGTGTCTTCCCCAGTGCCACAGCATGTCACCTTGGTGGCAGCATCAGGAAAATGGCCAGCCTTGCAGTGTATACAGCTGTCCCAAAATAAATTTAACTCCATACAGCTCTGTCTTGTGGCAGGGGGGCCTCTAGATTCACCTCCCCTTTGTCATGCCACTTCATTGATCCAGTGCCTTCCTGATGGAGAGGGGAGATCTCTGAGGAAGGTGGTGGGGATTTAGCCACACTCCCTAAATAACTTGTGTTTTCCTGTCTGGAGTGCAGCCTACGGATGTGATGGTGCTTGTTTCTGGAGGGCAGAAGCATCTTAGCCATGTGTAGGCCTGAGAGGAAGGGGTAGGGAGGTAGTGTGCAGCTTCAGAGCTCAGCTGCGTTGGGCATCTCTGGAGACCTTACAAGATGTTGATGCAGATTCCGGTACAAGATGTCAGTACATGATTCCACTGGAATGGATGTGGAATTACAGTTTTCTAGTTTAGGGGCCTCCATGGAGGAACGAATACTTTGCTTCAGTTTAGGTCCTTGCAATCTCAAGGAGCTGACCTGTAGTCTTTTCTGAGGTCAAATATCATTACCAAGTATTTTTTCTTTCTTTTCTGTCACCAAATGGGCAGGAGTCCATTTTATCAGGTGCTATCACTTTTCTTGAGAAGTTACTTATCTCTCTTTCCTGTCTTCTCTTCATGCTTTAATGTCCTTATGCAGATCACCTCCTCCCTGCCCAGCTTCCTCTCCCCACAGCAGTGCTTCCAGCACTGCTGAGCACTGGCTTGCTCTCCCCTTTCTGGTATCCTAAAGGATGACTGGAGCAGAGGGCTTGATTCCTGCTTGCCACCTCTTTAAGGTTTCTGTCTTGCTGCATCTGCTTTCCCTGCTTTTTCTCAAGTCTTCTTGGTCACAGCTGAGCAAACCCTGCCAGGGGACATCTCATGCTGACACCTGGACCTCTTCGTTGGCAGATTAGACTGTATGACAGCTCACAGCTCATTGCAGCTTGTAGGCACTCTGCTGCAAATCATTCTGTCACACCAATACAGCTTGCACAGCACCCGTGCTGCATGCTGTGGAGCTTGCATTAGCCTCTCTGCCCTTGACTAGTCTCTGTGCTTGTTTTTCTTTCCCTTCTGCTGCTTATCTTTGGTTCCTTCACATTAGCAAATATATTAAATAATCTCTTGGGTGAAGAGATGTGCCAGCACCAAGAAATCCTTAACTTCTCTGTCACGATTAACCCTGTTCAGCCTGCTCCCACTGACTCCACCTGAGCAGGGTGGCTGGACCAGGCAATCTCCAGAGATCCCTGCCAGCCTCAACTGTTCTGTGACTCTATGATCCAGCAGTTCTATCTCACGTGCAGCTTTACTGAAGTTTTCGGCCTGGTACTGACATAGATTTGTCACCCTGGGATGGCAAGTGCTGAGCAGCTGTGGCAGCTGGCTTGGCTACATGTGTGTGTGTGAGTCTGCACGACTGTACTGCCTGGGCCAAAAGGCTGTATCGCCTGTTACCTGGTCTCTCAGCAGATGAGAGTGGATGCTTTGGAAAGAGCAGGGCAAGTGCATGTTATCCCTCATTTAATGCTCCTCCTTTCTCTGGCACTTGGTGCTGTGAGAGCCTCCATGAGTTTCCCCAGCTGTTTGTTGAATCTTGCCTTGTGACTGGCTCTTGTGGTTGCAGGAAGCTGCACAGTGAGATTTTGGGTCCACTCCTTTAGTCCATTTCTCTCTTGACATTGCTGGTCCTTACCCCTGCTGTGTTGGTACCTCCTGCACAGGGGCAGAATGGGGTGGATTCCTGGAGGCTTTTACAGTGCTGGGACTTCTCTGGATGGGCAGAGCAAGGAGAGCAGTGCACACACACTGGGACATGTGTTTGAGTTGAAAAAGAGGGGCAAATGGCTGCTGTGTGGACAGAAGTTGACTCTAAATGTTGTAAATAGGTAACTTGTGAGTGTCCCAGGCCAGTTACACAGCAGGGATGTACCTGCATTGCAGCCAACAACAATCTGCTCTCATGGCTTTTGAACAGATGTAACAGCTCCACCTCTATGGACTTCCCATTTTAGGTTTAATTTTATTATCTCTTTGCTGCTTGTTCATCCTACTTATTGTTAACTCCCTTTCTCCTCCCTATAAGTGACTTGCTGAAATTTGCCCTGATCCTAGTCTCACTTTTTTTCTTTCATTATGTATTTATAGAAGAAGGCTTTTGAACCTTGCACTATTTCCCTTCCCCTCCAGCCTTTGTTTGCTCGTGTCTGTGCCGAGAGATGTTTGTACCGTGGCGGGTTTTTTCTTACAGTTTTATCTGTGGTCTTTGTGTGCTGTGTCCCAGCCCTGATCAGTGGCTGAGCCTGCCCAGAAAAAATCCAGCCTAGGGCATGGTGCTCTTTGTGCCATTTTCTTCTTGTACTAATAATCCACACATTAATTAATCAAAATTCAGTTAAAAGCAATCTGCTGTACTCCTGAGAAAGATATCTGTGGGATCTCATCACTTTCATTGCAGCCAGCTCCTGTTCTTCTGGTTCTTTGCCTCTCAGGTCTCTTCCCTTCCTGATCTACACCCCAGTAGCCTATTCTTCCTGGCAGGATTCATATATTTTGGTTTCTATCATACAGATTCTGCTTATTCTCTGCCTTTGCCCTTCCTGGGGGAGAATGTCTGCCTTCCCTGATCCATACTCCTGTAGGTGAAGGGTCTGTAGCATGAGTTTGTCTTGTGCTGTGTCATGAGGCCGTGTGGCTGTGTTGTAAAGGGATGTCTCTGTCCCCCTCCAGCCTGGGAAGCTGTTTCCCCTGCTATGATGCCAGGGCAGATCCCCGACCCGTCGCTGACGGCCGGCGCGCTGCCTGGGCTGGGCCCCTTGACAGGACTGCCCGGCACAGCGCTGACCGCCGAGGAGCTGAAGTGTGCCGACATCCGCAACATCGGGGCCATGATCTCGCCGCTCCAGTTCCTGGAGGTGAAGCTTGGGAAGAGACCCCAGCCTGTCAAAAGTGAGGTGAGTATTGGGGGCTGCTGGCTGCAGGCGGCCCTGCAGGGCTGTTGTCTGCCCGTGCTTGGCTGTCGTAGCAGGGTGGCCAGCAGCGTGTTTTATTCGCTCCCTGTTTGGTGATGTGCGTGCATACTGGCAGCTGCTCTGTTAGCTGCCTCTTCTCCCTGCCTGGTTTTCTGTCCCTGGCTGGCAGTGGTTGCCTCAGTGTCCCAGACCTGAGTGGTCCAATGCAGCAATTGGCAGCCATCTGAACTCAAACCCTGTGGGGTCTGGTGCAGCCAACACATCCCTAGGTTGGGGCATGCACCCAGAGTAGAAGTGACACAACCTGTCACCCATGTCAACAAGGCCTTGGTGCTTCTGGCATGGGTGTTGCCTCTCCAGCAAGGATGAGGAGTGTGGACAAACCCTGTGGAGCAGTCACTCAGCCTGTGCCACAGGTGCTGCTGGCTGGGAGCTGCCCCTGCCCCATTGCTTGGGGTGGGCCCTGGCTTTACCTGGAGTTTCCTGGCTGTTTTCTGCTCGGTACCACAGGCTGCCACGTCAGAACCAGGCTGAAGGCACTGGGGAGATGCTTGGCCAGTGTTTTCCTTATATGGCTGTCCGTGTGTTGGTTGTCCAGTCTTTGACTCTGGCTGAGCTGGTGGTGAGTGTTTGCACCTCCTACTGCCTGCAGATGGAGCTGGGAACCCACCGATTCACAGGGCCCATGGTGGTGAGGGTGCTGGCTGCTGTTACAAGGTCCAATAAACAGCCTTCTGAACAGAGCATTTGCTCTGTGTGAGGTTACCTCAGATGATGCCATGTGAGGATGGGGTGATGTCTGTTCTCTAGCAAGGAGGTGATGTGAAAAGCTGCCTGTGATGAGTTGTGAGCTGAAGGGAATAAGATAGGAGTTCCAGGGAGCAACCTGCTCTCCAAATGGTGCTGACACTTGATTTAGCCCAATTTTTTGGCAGAAGCTCAGCAGCAGCCAGACCCACCTGTGCA
The DNA here is from genome assembly GCA_013397295.1 of Polioptila caerulea. Taxonomy (NCBI): domain Eukaryota; kingdom Metazoa; phylum Chordata; class Aves; order Passeriformes; family Certhiidae; genus Polioptila; species Polioptila caerulea. The sequence continues at coordinate 7,494 of VYXF01002125.1, read as the reverse complement.
GAGCATCCGTGTTCTTTCCTCCCAGCCGTTTGAGGTGGGTAGAACTGGTATGATGTAGTCCATCTGATAACCTTGCACAGGAGCTCTGTGACCAAAAGAGTGTCCAGTCAGCTTGTGCAGCCTGCAGGCTGCCTGGGAAGGATGGGGCAGCTCTGCAATGGGAAGAGCTGAGGCTGGGATACTGTGGGAGGCCATCGTAAGGCCCTGGGGAGTGCTAATGGCTTTCATTCCTCTATGGGCAAAGCCAGTCATGGATTTGTAGCTGAAGCCAAACTCTCTTCCAGGCTCTTGGCCTGGGTATTAATGCAGCAAATGGTCTGCGGTGCCTGCCTTGCCTCATGGACTGGGGAAGCAAGAGGGTGACTCTGTGGCTATGCCCTCTTCCCAGGCCCACCTCCTTTCCTGGGGCATCTCAGGCACCTCTAAACTGACCCTGAAACTGCTGCTTTTGCTTTTTGTGGGCATGGGGATGTGATGCTGCTGGCATCTGTGTAACAGGGACACGGCAGTTCTGCCCCACCTCAGGTACTGGAATTGCTGAGTGTCCTCTGAGCCAGCTGTTGAGGCACCATGTGGAGGAAAGATAAGCCCTGACAGCCCTTGCACAGCTACCTTCCATGCAGCTGGTTCCTCCCCTGCATGGCCTGTGGAGCTGAGGAGTTGAAGCAAATGGAGCTGCCCTTGGTAAGGCTTTGCAGCAAAACCCTGAGGGAGCTGAAGCAGTAGCTGCTTATCCCATGAGCAGCCAAGAAGCTGCCCACGCATAGTTTTGCAACGCACCCTGCAGCTGCTTTCCTCTTGCAGGGCACTGGAGCCCAGGAATGCTGGGTGCCAGTGTGCCACTCTGTGGTGCCTGGCAGGACAGGCTGTTTGCCATGAGCCTGGGCAAAGCAGCTCTCTCTGCTCTGCTGGGGGCACCAGCATCTCCTGGCACTGGAGTGTTTGCCCCAGTAGGTGTTGGGTGCTGGCTTCTCTTCAGGGTGATGGACAGCCTCACTGGGAAAGCTGCTCTCCTCTTGGACAGGGGTAGACAGATGCTGCTGAGCTCCTCCACCATTGAATCCCACCTGGGGTGCTCCCTCAGGGACTGTGCCCTGCTCCTAGGCAGATGATCACCTCTGTCTCTGAGGCTGCTGACTGAAGCAGTTCAGAGGCATCTCCAGACCTTCTACCACAGAGATCCCCTGGAGATCAACTGCTGGGACATGCTATTGGGTGATACATCATCACTGTCCCATGTACCTCTGAGTAATGTCCTAACCCTCAGCACCAGGGCCATGCCACCTTTTTTGAACTGAAATCAAGCAGAAACAGATGGGGAAAACTTACTTTCTTGAAGAAGAGAACTTCCCTGCCCTGAGAAATTTTGGATTCCTCATACCTGGAAGTGTTCAAGACCAGGCTGCATGGGGCTTTCAGCAACTGCTCTACTGGAAGGTGTTCCTGCCTGTGGCAGGGGGATTGGAACTAGGTGATCTTTTAGATCTCTTCCAAACCTTTCTAAATTCCTATGAAGCTACAAGAGCTGTGGTCATAAAGCAGAGCCAAGAGTTCAAGCTTCTTCTACCTGTGTTGAGCCACCTTCCTTGGGCATCTGTACTCCATCTAAAGGACACAGACCTTTGTTGGGCCCTTTGTGGGGTGGAGGCAAGGTCAGAGACGGGTCATTTATTCTGTAATTCTAATTGAATGGACCAACAGGGCATGGAAATGTCAGGCATTCCCAGGACTGGTGCAGTTGCTGGTTGCTCTTCCAGTTGCTGTTGCACCCCAAGATGTTCTTTGGAAGCCAAGTTTGGGGGTGTTTTTTGAGCTTTGGAGGTGTGAACACATGTTGCCTCTCTGCACCCTCCTAGTAATCGTTGAACTAGAAGGCCGAGAAGCTTAAGGGTAGATGAATAATTGGCAAATGTGCAGAGGGGAATTGCATCTACCCTGATGTTCACCTCCTCTTAATTTCTGTCAGAAAATTCTGTAAGACCTGTCAACAAAATGTAGAGTTAGTGCCTTCCAGATCCCTTCTGCTAACCTGTCACATCTAAGTTATGTGGGTGCAGTGTGAGCTGTCCATTTCTGACTGAACTTGGGGGTATCAGTGCAGTTCCCATCCTAGTTCTCCCAAGTGTGGTACACTGGAGCCCCACGATGCTGCCTTGGCAAAGGAATGGTGGCAGCCTGGCACTGTGGAAGTCTGTGCATAGCTTGTGCTGGCTTTGCTTAATATTTTAGCCCCAGCTGAAATAGCAGCTTTGGTATAATGCTTGCAGAGTAAGGTAGAAAAGATGCAAAACCCTTGGTGCTATAAATCTCAGACACTGCCTCCTACAGCAGGCTGTGTGCTGTGTATTGGACATGCAGCTTTCTTAAGCTACCCCTTCAGCCTGCCTTTGCTGAGTCCACATTTCACACAGTCCTTGTGCATCACACTGGGATATTTTGATTAGGGGGTTTTGGACTTGGTGACTGTTAGCAGTGTGCACAGTTTACTGTGGATGATGGCAGCTGCAGTCTTCATCATTATCATCAGGCACTACTGGTGTGTCTACATGTGGGGTGATCTTGTGGCCACTGGTATCAGTCAGTAGGAATGAGGCAGTTCAGTCTGACACCTCAAATTTCAAAGACCCAGGCCAAATGTGGATGAAGGCAATGGGGACCTTTTCTTCTCTATCCATGTTACAAAGTGTTACCTGACTTCACAGGGCTTTCCAGCACTGATTTTTCTTGAAGGAGCTAGTTTGGGTTCTTGGATGTAGGCATTCCATAGGCCATTTACACTGGCTTTGCAGCATATATCCATAAATACTTTGATTATGGGTTTCTAACCCATAGGGCCTATTGGCCTGGCCTGTGTGGTTTGAGTCAAAGAGCACAGAGAACTGAGTCATGGCGAACAGTGAAGGTACTGCTGTGTCCTGCCTCCTTACAGGGGATGCAGGACCTGTCCCCACCTTACTCTGGTGGCCCTGTGACTCAGACAGTGCTGAAGCTGCAGCAGACAGCCCCAGGTATTGGAATGGGGCAGGCCCAGATGAGGTATCTTCTGGGTATTTCTGCCTCTTATTTCACAGAGCTGAGCCTGTAGATGTCTGTGTGACAAACCACTCGTGTTTCTGGGAGGGGCTCTAGTCTCCATCTTTTCCCCCTCTCAGGGAGGGAGCAGCCCTGTGGTCTGTTCCCTACCAGCCATGTCCTCAGCTGTGGGTACAGGTCTCCCTCTCTGTGTTCCCACAAACTGTAGGTAGAGGTTGTACACCTGGTTCCAGTGAGGACTAAGTTATGTTGCTGGTGGCCCCTGACCTGGTGGCTGCCACAGTGCCCTGCCACGGGTGGGGCTGCCACGTGCTCACCCCGACCTCCTGTCCCAATCCACACCTGCTGGCTCTGATCTGGTTTCTCTGTCTTCTTGTAGCTGGATGAGGAAGAAGAGAGGAGGAAAAGGCGACGGGAGAAAAACAAAGTAGCAGCAGCACGATGTCGTAACAAGAAGAAGGAGAGGACGGAGTTCCTGCAGCGGGTGGGTGCCCCAATCTGTCCCAGGGCACAGCAGGGACCTCCCTAGAACAGTGCCCCAGCTGCAGGCAACATTGTCTCCTGAACTGCCCCTCTGCTACCCCTTGCTCCAGTGCCTTTATCTGGGAAAATACAGCCCCTGCTTTTCACGAGGCTGTGAAGGTGGTGGCCTTGTACATGCCCAGGCAGAGCTTACATGGTATGAGGGTTGGAGAGGGCTGGAGGTTGGCTCCGGGCTTGTGGTGAGAGAGGGATAATGTCTCTGCCTCAGTGCTGGAGCAGGAACACCCAGATGAGTGTGGCACAGGACAGGGGCTGGCAGCTTTGGCCCCTTGACCAAAGTCCTTAAAGATTTTCCCACTCAGAGGCCAGATGCCCACTCCACCTCTAACCCTAAGGCAGAAAAACTGTCACAGCACCTTGCTGGTTTTCTGCAAACAGTGGTGAGACATGGGCGGATGACGCAGTGTCATTTCACAAGGGCAGATCCTTACAGATGGGCTGGGTGAAAACTTAAACATGGGTTTGTTCCCAAACACCTTACCAGACCACGGAAAGCAGCCAGGCAGAGGTTTTGCTGGGGAGTGGCAGAGACCTGCCCCAGGTGGTGGCTGTGTATTTCTGTGTGATGGCACCAAGTAGCACAGGGCAGCAGGGCTGAGGATGAACTGCCTGGAGGGATGTGATGCCTTGGCAGGTCTTCAGTCTGCTCCCCTGCTGCAGGGGCTGAGGGACAGCACTGAGCAGAGGTGGCATGTTGGCCAAATTGTTTCTTGTATCTTGTCCTGCTAGATAATGTCACATGCGGTTGTGTTCCTGTCCTGCTAGGAGTCTGAGCGTCTAGAGCTCATGAATGCTGAGCTGAAGGCCCAGATAGAAGAGCTGAAACAGGAGAGGCAGCAGCTCATCCTGATGCTGAACCGGCACCGTCCCACCTGCATCGTGCGGACAGACAGCATCAAGACGCCTGAGAGCGAAGCCAACCCACTGCTGGAGCAGCTAGAGAAGAAGTGAAGGTGGCACAGGGCCAGGAGGAGGAGACAGTGGCACAGGGTCTTCCAGGGTCTCTAATGTATGTACTGTATGAAGAACTGTGCACCCAGGACCCAGTGGGCTTCCTTGGGAACTATGGACCAAACATGGGAACAGAGAAGATCAGGAACCTGCCAACCATGTATTCTGAGGCTGAACCTGGAGCAGGGCTGGTGATAACAGTGAGGGCAACCTCCCTGTGATACCTCATCACAGCTCTTCAGCCTGCTCTCAGCCCTGGGACCCACAAAGCCACAGCGTGTCCTGCAAGGATCTTGCAGCCTGTGGGTAGCAGGGGCTGCAGGCTGAGGCATAGCAGCTGTGCAGTGCCCACCAGCACCCTGCCCAGAGGCTGCCACTGCTCCTGGCGCACGCTCCAGAGGGAAACCCAAACCCAAGAACCACAAACACTTGATGCAGCCCCATCTGGTGGGCAGGCCTGTCGGGGCTCGGTGGCGCAGGCGCCCCCCACAAGCACACTCAGTATAATGTTTACAGCCCAGCTGTCCGTGTCGGCCGTGCTTTTGAATGCACATTTTTACACTTTTTTAAAGTATTTTTTACAAAGTTTTTATACAGTGATCTCTATATGGATTTATATAATCACTAGATGTGATCCCATAGAAATGTATGTTATAATGGTCTGTTTGTTACAAACACATATGCCACAGTTATCTCCATTGTGTTACTTGTCCGGTAGCATCCAGCTCCTTTCCTGGCACGCTGGGAAGGGGGTCCAAGCTGCCCTCTGCAGTGGTGTCGCTACCCTCTCCATCCATGTATGTCCTTCATAATACTCAGTTCTGTATCTCTCAGTAAATGTTACCTTTGCGTATGCTGTCCTCCTGTAGCTCTGTTTGGGTCAGCACTGTGGCAGCATCTGCCAGAGCTGAACAGGCCAGGTGTGTTCCTGGCTGAGTGGCACATTGGAGCAGATCCCAGAGTTGGTTTTGGTGGTTGTGTTAGCAGCTGTGGGCCAGGAGAATTCACCCTAGCAAGATGGGAACCTTGGAGGCACCTCTGACTATTGTCAAGCAAGAAGTAGCTCAATGCTGCACCAAAGAGGATAGGCAGGCATGGATTACCACTTGGAAAGGCAGAGGGAGACCATGTAATCCTTGACTGGTCCTTTGTTTTTCAGTCCCAAATACAGCAGTTTGAACACATTTCAGGGTTGAGAAAGAGACAGGGGAGCTATTGTGGTGTCCTTGTGCTGGTGATCCCTTTATGTGCCTTTGTGCTTCCTTCTGCTCAGACTGTGCAGCTCATGGCTCAGATCTGACCCATTCCTCAGAAGCTGCTGACAGGACCCAGTCTTCATTCTTTGAAAAACGTGATACCTCTGCCTTTCATCAAGCTCTGCTGAAAGGATTCAGAGCACGTGCTGGGCCTCCTTATTTTTTCTCTTTATTTCCCTGTGCAAAGTGTACATGGTAATAAATTCCCTCTTTGGTGGTCAGCGGGAGTTCCCTGTGGATGCCAGATGATCCAGGCATCTTGTCCACAGGTGTCTTCTACTTTTTGCTCACCTGGAGAGCCTGTGTGCTCATCTCCACTCAGGAGGCCTCTCACTCACCTGCTACACAGCTTCCAGCAGCACTGGCAGTGCTGTGGGTGCAGGTGATGGCCTTTCTCTGATGAATAGCCACATTGCAGTTAAAATTTCTTCTATGAAAACAGCTGGCATGGAAGAGAAATAAAAGGTGCCCTTTGAAACCCAGCATGCCAGAAGCAGCTAGAAAGGGTTGCAGCTGAAGAGTGATGTGTCTACATCAGTTTAATGCTCAGCTATTCCAGCCAAGGCTTGGACAGGAGCTGAATCCCAGCAATGCCCAGTGGTTGGAATGAGATTATCTTTAAGATCCTTCCCAACCTGGTCCACTCCCTGATTCTGTCACCTGAACAACCTTCTGCTGTATTCCAGTCAGTACCAAGGTGTTTGACACTCAAAGTTTGGGGCATTTCTTTTTCAAGTGACTTGGTTGGGTTGTAACACAATAAAGTTAAAGCAGAGGTTTTGGGCCTCTTCCCCTTTATACCACAGCCTGTGACTGTTGAATGGAAAGCGTTCCATCTGTGTGCAGTGCACTATACTGCAAACCCCTCCAGGTTCCTGTAGAAGACAGGCTATTTGATGTTGTTGACTCTGATAGCATTTGTCCTCTCAAAACCCAACTCCCATCTTCTCAGAATTAAAAGTTTTGCTATGGGACGGATGGTCCACTGAACAGGCTTATGCATTATAGTGACATCTCCTGGGCATGGGCAGGAGCAGACGGCACATGCCAGGCAGTCTGTGTTGCTGTGTGCCAGAACATGCTCCCAAACCCAAAATGCAATGGTTCTGCCGGTGGCAGTGTCCTTGCACTTGGATCCACTTGATGCACGGACTGGTAACGTGCATTTGCTTCGAAAAGTCAACTGACACTTCTCAAAGGCCGGGAGGCCGCCTCCTGGCCACCCCACCCCACCCCACCCTGTGTTAGTTGCACTGCGGACCACTGCTGGAGCAGAGCTAAAGGGATCTCGTACTTCTGGGACAGAGCGTGGTGCCGGTGGCGCTGGAGCCGGTAACCTGGTAGTTGTGGGGCTGCTGCCAGCCCCACGTCCCCGGTCCACCGAGCCGGGTTGCATCCCTGATCCTGCGGGGTGCACACACGGGTCCCTCCCGTGGACAGCTGGAGCTGGTTGCAGAGCCGCAGTTGCTGGCCCTGGACGCAGGAGCGCTGAGGACGGCACTCGCTGCTGGCACACAGCTCTAGTCTCGCTCGCCGGCTGTTCCAGCCGGAGGCTCTCTCTCCCCTGCTCCCCCAACCCCGCTCACGAGGTGGCCGGAGCCGGGCGCGCTGGATCCCGTCGGCGGGCGGGATGCGGCAGTGCGCGGCCATCGGGCCCGGGCAGGGCTGGCCGGTCGCTCTCCCCGAGCCCCCCGTGCCGGCCGCGCTCCTC
>VYXF01002122.1:142776-206944 GCA_013397295.1 Polioptila caerulea | reverse complement strand
TTTTGTTGGTTTTTTTTTTTTTTTTTTTTTTTTTTTTTTTTTTTTTTTTTTTAAATGTTCGAGTTCATTCTTCAGTTCTTGCTTTCTGTAATAAAACTTTGACAGATTACATTGCTGGTTTAGTAACATAAGTGGGATTATCCTGGGATTTCTTTGTAGCTGCCTAGGCTGTAGAAGGTTTTTTTGTAGATCTTCTCCTTTTCCCCCACTTAGTCGATCAGCAGCCTTTGTCATTGTAGGCATTGTGTTGTCAGTGTAAACTCGGGTGCTTTTATTCTAATAAAATATGGATGCAGTTGAACATTCCTGACTGTTAAATTTGAAAAGTCATATGACTGAAATGTAGGATGTAGATTAACACTTTTAGTTCAAGTAGTAAGCTATGGTTGCTTTTTTAGTTGTTAGACTAATTTTAAAAAGTAGTAGAACACCTTAATATTTTGCTTTATAGGAAAGATTAATATGTTTTGGATTTACAGGCTCAAGCCATACAGTGAAAATTCAGGTGTTGGTTACAAAAATAGTGTTCAGGTTTCCATTATTTATTCTTCATTTCCAGAGAGCTTAGGACAGTAATTGTGTATCATACAGACTCCCATCAGAGCAGTGAACTTGCATGATTGCTGCTTCCTCAGCAAAAGGAGGGGTTTGGCTTAGGAGGTGGGCAGCTGCTCTTCTGACTTCACAGTTCAATAGTCTCAAGTTTGCTTCTTTTCTTCACTCTTGATGTTTCTTGCAGAAATTTGGCTGTTTTCTAATTTCATGTGTGAGGAAGTATAGGGAGGAGCTTCTTTATTCATCTTGATAATAGAACTGTCTCAAATTGATCTGTAACTGTAATCACTCTGTCTGACAGAGGTTTTTAGCAAATCCCTGCAGTGGCAAAAATGGTTTAGGTGAAGAAAATGTATTTAACTTAAGTGAATTCTCAGCAAGATCAGACACTGTTGAAATGGATGAGGTCAAGGTAAGGGACCTTTGGGCTTTTCTGATTTCAGAAGGTTGTAAATAATGTGTAGCAGGTACTGTGATGATGGGGGCTTCTTTGCGCCCTTGCAGGAAACAACCCCTTGAGCCATAACTGAGTTGCCAAGCACTCAGCTCCTCTCTGCCCTAAAATACACTTGTGGCATAACCCTGGCTGTATTTCAGAACAAGTGAGAAGGAGGTTAGTGCCTTTCTGTCCTAACTTGAGGTTATTTTTATATTCAGACACACTTCTGTGTGAAATGAGACAGTGTTTGTTTAAAGCTTGGGGTTTGCTCCGTGGGGTTACTAAATTGCATGGAAATTGCTGTCAGTACTTGAGCAACTGTGCCACTGCTCTTTTTCTCATATTTCTTTCTAGGTGCTTTGAGCTGTTTTAACTTAGTACAAATGCTATTGTAAATACTGATTTACCCTGTCTCCTAACAGAAGCTACACTGTTCATGTTGCTGTTTGTTTTGGATAATGGAACCCAGTGATGTTTGATTCCATGGTGGTGTTTTTCCTGTGTTCACTTATAAGTTTCCATGTGGCAGCACATCGGGGGATTTTATTTTTACGCTGTTCATTAGCCATCACAAGTTTGATTAGTGTTTGTAGTTTGTGAATGTGAGCTTAGCTTAATTTACACTTTCTAAGTTTCAGCAAAGAAACATAATTGGGAAGTGAAGTGATAAGGGTGTGTGGCTGCTAGTACTCGAGTTACTATGAAACCCCTGAAAATTCAGGATTAATGAATGCTGTTTCTGAAAGCTGTACTTGCTTAAGCCCTTCTATACTCCCTGAAGACTGATCCTATACACATAAGATCCAAAGCTGCAACTTTGTTGATGTGAAAGTTACTGTGGTTGTATTTCTGAGAAACTGCTGATAGACTTGGGACCTGAATTTGCAGTAACTGCTGAAGAGATAAAAAGGTGTTCTGTTTGCAAGTGGCTCAGATACTTTTTTTTTTTGACAGAATTTTGAGCTCAGTTACTTGCTGTTTCTATTGACAGCCAGTGTTTGCATGGAACTTTCTTTTTCATAGAGGAAAGATAAGTAGCTGGTAAAAGACATGAATAAATGTAGACCCAAGATAACAGGGTCAAGGTTTATCTTTAAGTCTCTGAGGCTGTGGTTACAAATACTGTGAAAGATGAATCTGAAACTAGCACTGGGCAGCCATGGCTTTTGTTTTCATAAAATACATCATTATCTCAAGGCATTAAAGAAAGGGGCATTGACAGTTTTAGTTCAAAGTGAGCCTACTCCAGGCATTTGGAATATCAGTCTGCTTTAGAGCGTTTCTAGACAGTCCAGTGGCTGAATTTGAGACCCTCATCCATGCTGGAGCTGTCTCTGTTGGTACTTGCAGGGCTGGAAGGTACCAGCAGAAGATACTCAGCTGCTCTGGACAAGGGCAGTGACTCCTTAACAGATCCCTTAACCTTGCAATAATAACAGCAAACTTCCTTGTGTAGCCTTGTCTGGAAAGAGAACCTGAGATTTGAATGCCAGTCAGGTTTAGGTTTTTGAAGAAGGTCCATATTTTTTTTCTGTGGAGTGTCACAAATAGTGCAGGTGTGTCTGAGGAAAATGGTTCTCAGAGCTGTACCTGTTGAACAGTTAGGAGAATTTAAAGCCCAGTAGTTCCAGGTTTGTTTCTGTTAAACCAGTTAGATGATGGTCTTCTAAATCACCAGCTGGGATCAAATTAATTGTGTTGTGGGTAGTAGGGGTTTCTTTTGTGGTTTGGTTTGGGTTTTTTAATGGATGCTTTCTGGATGAGAAATGTTCTCCTTCATTTAGGGGAACATTACCATCTTCCGAGATTCTTGAGTCCAGGAGATGTCAAGGAGAAAACTGTTCTTAGTTTTACTGTTTTTCTTTTAGTTTATAATGATCCTGCAGATGACAACTACATCTTGTGATGTCCATGTATCTTATTTTGGTGAATGTGACATCTCTTAAATTGTACAAGAAGGCTCAAGTTGAAATTTCAATTCTCTAGTTTGACTGTATTAGTAAGATTTTAGTCTTCCTTTTTTTAACTGATGTGTTTATTTTTGTGGATTTACCTACTGATCTCTGCTTTTCTGCCCTTCAAATTACTTGGGGCCTACAGGGAGATTCTCATACCCTTTTATGATCAAGGTGTTTCTGCTGAAAGTCAGCTTTGCAAGTTTTTTTTATACTCACATAGTACAGCTGAAGAAGGCTTGTAGTAAACATTGATTAGAGGCAAATATCACATTTAGGATAGATGAGCAAGTGGTCTTCTGCACAGCATTCACTGGAAACTGCAGTAAGTATTTAGGCACAGGAGTGTCTCAGGTCTTGCCATTCCTCACTTCCCATTAGCACTGTGTCAGCAGGAGTGTGTTTGTTCACCTACTTACTCGAACAGGTGAAATTCATCTCATCCTGGAGAAGAAGTTACACATTAGTAAATGTTCCTGCAAGTCACTCTTGTTGGGGCCTGGTGCATGCATGACTGGAGAAACTCAAGCCCCGAGTGGTTTTAGGTAGCAGAGATTTCTGAATTAGTTTACAAAATCCCACCTGCATTATCGAGAAGAAATCTCATTATTTTGAACTGTTAAAAAAAAAAATGTTTTTCTGCACTGTTCTAGTTCCTAATTTGTTTTAAACCGCAAACTAAAAGTATTCCCCTTAATTTGAACCAGTGAGGAGGGGAGCAGGAAAGGTGGCAGCAATCTGCTGGCAATTTATAGAGCACTTGCTGTGGGCTGGAGCTGGTGGCTGGTTGTTTCTGACCTGCCAGGACTCGAGCACAAAAACATAACTGTCTCTAGTGGTATTCCCAGTAGCAGGTTAAATAAGCAAGGCTGGAAATACATTTCTAAGTAAAATGCACTGTCATTTGTGCTGTAACAGAACAGCTGCTGTGCTGCTTAGAAGTTGCTTATTTGTACAGAGTGCATATTTTTGAATTGTTTCTCTTCTTTGTTTACCCACAAGCTCTGTTTATTGACAGTTTTTCATAAACAGATTTTTGTCAAGCCTTGGGGTGTTTATCTTAAAGGTCAAGTGAAGCAGACAAGTCAGGATAGTTACTGGATTATGCCTTTGTTTAGTGGTTTAATCAAACTAAGTGGATCTTGTAACCATTGAGAAAGTTCTGGTTCCTCAAGATATTTCTTTCACTCCTTCAGTTTCAGATGTTGTCTCCATTAGATGGGGCTTTTTGAGGGCTGGGAAAGTGATGTGTTCCTTTGACATAAGTAGAAATTGGGGATTTTGCCAAGACTCACATTACACAACCACACAGCACTGTAAAACTTCTCAGCTTTCTTCAGCTGTAAGAAGAAATTTGAGATGTTGAAGATCAGGGATGGAGAAGAAGTTTAATTCAAACTATCAATAGTTAGTGGAAAACATTGAAAATATTCTTGGGTTCAGTGAAGACAAATTATTTAAGAAAAGCCTAATCAAAGAAACACAACAGCAAGGAACTGCCAAGGGCGCTGATTGTTTGAAATTACTTAAATGGCAGAATGTGGTGCAGGAAAAGGCTCTTAAAGAGAGACAGATGAATCTGCTGCTTCTTTAGGAGGCACGTCACCATGGTGCTGGCTGCTGTTACATCTGCTGGCTGTCACTGGCCAGTGCCTGCTGTAGCCAAAAGCAGCGAGCACAGAGTAGCTGTGGATCAGCCCTCTTCCCCTGTGATCCCCTGCTGGGTGCAGGGTCTGACCCTTCCACCATCAGTGGCTGCTACAAGTGCTGCAGTCGGGCACCCCTTGTGGTTTGGGTGTGGTGCAGGGGAGCATGCAGGGCGAGAGCTCCGGGTCAGTGTTAATCTTCAACTCCTGAAAATTTTTCTCCTCTGATGTAGTTGGGGGGGAGAGGCAATTAAGGGCTCCAAACTCCAAGCCCTGTTCAAGAATGTAGGTCAAGTTTTTTTTGTCTTCATTTCTTCCCTACTTCCATAGCATTTATCTCATTAATATAAATAATACCTTGTGCTTTCTCTTGTGATTACTGTTGCTTGAAGACAAGTTCTTNAAGGGCTCCAAACTCCAAGCCCTGTTCAAGAATGTAGGTCAAGTTTTTTTGTCTTCATTTCTTCCCTACTTCCATAGCATTTATCTCATTAATATAAATAATACCTTGTGCTTTCTCTTGTGATTACTGTTGCTTGAAGACAAGTTCTTGTGTAACCTGTCCAAAATCAAATGCAGAAAAGTTTTCAAGAGAGAAGGCTCAAGGAGAACAGAAATGGAGGGGTTGCAGGAAAGGAAGTAAACTCTAAAGCCAACTTCCTTCATTGCCTGCACAGGCTTGTTGCCATGCAGTGGGGTCTGTTTTGAACTGCAGGAAACACAGACAACTTGGTCTGTCTCAGTGTTCTGGAGTGCCAGTAGCTTCATGTCAGATTGTTTCAGGAGCTGACCTCCCTGTGCTTCTCACCTGCTGTTCATGTCTTGAACCTTCACGTTCCAGGCTCTTACTGTTTCCAACCCTGGCTAAAATAAAAATTAGCACATCTACTCTTTCAGAAACTCTTAATTCTAAAATAATTCTGTTTGTAGCTTCCTGTTAGCAGCAAGTGAGGTGCTCATTGAGAGCAGGCTGCTCTAATGTCTGTGTCAGCCTGCAACTGTATGTGTGCAGCACTCAGTGAAAGACTGTCTTTTATCTTTCTGTCATAGCACTTCTCTCCAGACTGGCAAAGAAACTCGATAGCTTTCCTCCATCAAACCTTGAAAAAGAATAGACTTCAGCCTAATATTGGAGCTAGGGATGGGCAGGATGCCTTTAGGCTTAGTAATAGGATCCCTCGAGGTCTCTGGGTTTAAATGGAGTGTTAAGTGAACATGAAACTTGGACTTGGCAGCTCAGTTCACTTCACACAAGCCGATTAGCCTTGTAGGATGCAGTGCTGCATTTTTGGTGTTCTCTGTGGTGGAAGAGAGTTATCAGACTTCCCTCCTATGAAAGTTTAGGGGCTATCTTGAGTCTTAGCTACTACTCCTAATTTGGACTGAACTCTCCTTTTCATTTTGGAAAACATTTTAAAAAATACTTGGACAGGCTTAGAGCTTATTAAAGGGTTTAGGAGTGTTTAAGTTTCTTGTGTTAGGGAAAAAAAATAGCTGATAACTTTGTCAGAATCAAGCACTTCTTCTAGTTATATATATTATTCTTATATGTATTTATTAGGGGAAGCAAGTATGGGCCCTTTGACGTGAGTACAAATTGTAATTATGTGTTAGTGGGTTTCAAACTGACCTATAGTTAGCATTAATCCCTGAACTGAAATCTAAGTTTGCTTCTTTGGGTTTGTTTTTTTGTTTGTTTTTCTGAAGGAGATAGGTCCTGGCCATAGTTTTAAGAAGGGTGTTTAGCAATGTTAAGAGTACTGATCTCTGAAAAGGTTCAAGAGACTGTCTTGGAACTCAGAATTTGTCGATTTGCTATTTTTCCCTCCCAGGCTGTAGCTGCACAGCTAGGAATGTGGCTATTAATAAGTGAGTTCTGGAGAAGGCCAGGCAGGCTCTGTGCAGGGCAGGCTGCTCCTGCACTGGGGCTGAGCAGAAGGGCAGGAACTGCTGGCAGCACAGGCTGTCCATGGCCTGCCTTGGTTTGCTCTCAGGAACAAGAGACAGACTGAAGCAAACCCTGCAAGTCCTCACCTGCTCAGCCACGGGAGCTCCTCTGGCTTGGCAGTTTCTGCTCTACAGTACCTGGTCTGCCTTGCTGAAGTGGGCAGAGCTTGGGAAGCACTTGGACAATCGCTGCTTTCATGGTGCAATGACCAAAATACAATCGGGTTTTTGAAGATGTTATTAAATTACAACACCACAGATTTTACCACATAGTCCTGTGTGCATAGTGCATAAATATTCTCTGCCCTTAAGGATTTTTGGCACCTTCTTTGTGGTCAGGAGTGCACTAAACATTAAAAAATAAAAGATAAAATTTACCATAAGAAGTTAAATGTTTAAGCTACTGAGCTACTTTCCAGAACTGATTTGAACAGCATGTACTGTGCACCTTCACTATGTTTTGTCTGTTTAAATTTTCACTTCAAGTTGTGGGGTTTGCAATCTGACTTAACAGTTTGCTTGCCTTCAAGGGCAGATAACTCTCATAGTCACACATGTTCCCATTGGTTCTTCTCTTTTTGCAGTGGGACTGCATTGACTGTAATGTCAGTTCTATGTGAGTGTATCCCTCAGTTTCTTTGCAGTAAAAACCATGATGGTCCTGTTTATCTTTGCAGATGTGGAGGTACTGTTGGTGCAATTCTGACATGTCCACTGGAAGTTGTAAAAACACGACTGCAGTCCTCCTCTGTGACTCTCTACATCTCTGAAGTTCATCTCAACACTGTGAATGGTGCTACTGTCAACCGAGTGACCAGAGTTTCTCCTGGACCTCTCCATTGTCTGAAGTGAGTTTACACAAGAGTTTGGGTTCATTTTGGTGAGGGAGAAGCTCAAAATCTGTACAGAAAATTCAGACTCTTATGTCTGTCATGATGCTACCAGGAGATGACTTTTCATATTTTGCCTTTTTAGTGTGTTTCCCATTTTTTGAATGTCCCTCATGCTTGAGCCTGTATGTTGAAGTAGCCAGAGCATGTATACCTTGTACAACTCACAGCTCCAAAGTGCATCCCCAAAGGTCACTAACCCTAAAGTGCCAGAATACATTTTCATCCTGAAAAAGTGTTAGTATAAGACTTCTTTTAACTGCTGTGTGTCCAAATCATGGAAGTTACTGAATATGGAGGCCATTCAATTAACTCAGTTTCTTAGTCTCTTTCACCACCCACAGTTTTTGCCTTTGGCTATCTTCTGGAGGATGTGTGAGTAGTAACATTGTTTTAGAGCTGGTAAGAAATAGCCAAGGCCAGCTTTTGCAGTGGTTTGCAATGTGTTGTTTGTGTAGTGCCTGACTGAATGGGGGCTGCCTTTCCTCTCCTTGTTTGCAGGGCTTATGGAGTTCAGGATCCAGCAGGAAATCTGTAAGGCCACAGTTAAACTGCTTGTGTGGCCCACAGGAAGGGTTCACTTCATCCTAGGGGGCTCAAGGTAGCCAGTTAAGGGGAGGAGAGCTATCTTCAGTATTTGGGGATGAGGGGAGATTTCCTACTTTTTTTTAAATTTGCTACTGCTTCTTGCATTAGAAAGTTGGTTGAGTCTTGACAACTTCTATCTTCTATTCTCAATTAATTAGTAAGAAGTAGTTTGTAGAGAGCCCCTTCTGCCTGTTGAAGTGTAGGGTTTAAACTTAATCTGGTTAGAGCATAGGATTTGCCTAAATGGAAGCTGTACCCAAATAGCTCCTTGAATAGAAGATCATTGTCATGAAAGTTTGGGTTCAGAGCCTTTTCATGAGGGTCTGATAGGTGAACATGTTGGGAAAAGATATGTGGAAAGGAAAGGCTTGGATTGTGACCAGCAAGGAGGTCTGCTTGACTTTGTGACTTCTCCTGATGGAAGAAGAGTGCTTCAGCTTCCTTCTGGGTCTTTGGTTATGAATTTATTCTGCATTTAGAAATGTGTATCAATGAACAGCAGGTTGAGTAGAAGTGTTTTTGTTATGCTTCTCTGCTGCAAGCCTGCTGTGCTTTAAATGCATCCCTAAAACTGAAAGTAATTTGGTATTCCCAGGAAGCAAATTCAGACTGAGGTAGAGGTAGCCCATGATGAACTTTATTGGTAGGGCTTGTTTGTTTTGTTAGTTTGTCTTTAACAGTTGCCCTCTTACACATGCTGTTTATCTGTAATACAGGAATGTGTCTCTTCTGCTGCTTTCATTCTTTGCTTAGATGTGTTTTCTTTCAGACCATTATCAAAGGGCTGAGATGCAAAGCCTGGGTTTAGAGTTCTTTAAATACAGTAAATATGAAAAAATCCCAAATGACATGGCAATGGACTGTGAGAATACAAATACATAGATGCAGGATATAATTATTCTTGGTTAAGGTACTAGGGCTATTTAGTGGAGAAATAAAACTGGGTTCCTTTGTCACTGGCATGCCCATACTGTCATTAGTTATTTTTTGACTCATAATTGTCAGACTTTGGTTCAGTCATAGCAAATTTGGTGCAGTGCTCAAGGCTCACATTACTCAATCTAAAAGCAGAGTGATTCAGGCAAATCATGTCAGAATTTCAGTGAACTGACTGCTGCAGAATCACTTGTGCATCTTAAGCATCAGTGGAGGTGACTTGAAAGGCATCTCTGTCAGGAAACAAACTCAGAAAAAGAGGTGACTCTAGTCTCTGGCAACAAAAGCAAATTCTTTTTTTCTTAAGTATGTGTTGCATGTCATATTACATTTTCTCATCTTTCATGTTGCACAATTTAAACCTGAGGTCTTGCTAATGGAACTCCCACCAGCCTCCCAGTGCAGGCTCTCCGTGTGACCTAAGACAGTCAGTTGAGGCTGTATGGAGCTTTTGTCCTGCTCTTCCAGCCATGGATTTGCCCTTAACTGCTGTCAATAAACAAGATCCTGGGATCTGCTCTTTAATATTAAAAGTTTGTGTCTTATTTTCAGTGCAGCCTCTGGCATTTCTCCAGCTGGTGTCTGTGAATGCAAAAGAGCATCAGTAACTACTTCCATTATAATCCTGTCTTTTGCAACCTCTCTCTAGCTCTTTGCTGCTCTGTCAAATTCTGGGACTACAGATCCAAAAGAAGCACCTGGTACACTTCATTCCTAAGTTTTGAAGACAGAGATTGCTGCTGCTTTGAATACATGTATAGCTATATGTGGATATATACATATGTAACACGTGGTAGTAGTGGTTTAAGTGGGTACAGATCCTGTTCATTGAGTTCAGCATTTCAAGGCATAAAAATGCTTTCAGGATGACAGACAGGTCTAAATAATTTGTATTCCAAGGTGTCTTTGAGTATGTGTTCAGCATTCCATTTACTGCTGTGGAGCAATGTTGCCCACACAGTGAAATGATAGCTGGTTGTTATGGACAAAAAGCTGGGATGTTGCTGGAAACATTATATGTGGGTATTCATAAATAGTGGTAACTGCAGAACCATTGGTTTATTTTTGCTTAGTGAAAGCAAAGGTAAGCTTTCAGTTTGATTTAGCAGCAGAGCAATGGTGAATTGGCTACTGGAAGTCAGAATAGTCTTGGAATCTCTTTCAGTGCTATGGATTGCTTTCACTTGTTTGTTCTGATTGTCAATTCCAAATAAATGACCACTTATACAAGGGTGATTTGCTTTATTGACTAATTGACATGTCATTAACCTGCATGGCTTTTTGAAGAAGAAATATACTGAACTATTTGTGTGCATTGGCCAACGTTTCTACATTACTAAGCACAAGGTTCTGTTTTGTAGCACCTGGGAATGTAGTTAATTCTTAACTCTAAGTCTGCTTTTAAAATAATTGCTAGAGCAATTTCCAGTAATGGGATGCAGGTAGTCCTTGTTTCTCCTCCCATGTCCTACAGTGTTTTTAAAAATACCAGTGTGATTAGCATCTAGGTTGTGGGGCAGACTGATTTCACTAGAGCTGAATATTAATGCACAGTCTCTTACTGTGCCAGGGTACCTTGCTGCATAATGGTCATCAGCTCTTCCTAAATTCCCCAACCACGTGGGATCCCTGTTGTAAAACTCAAGGCTAATAATAATTAATAATAATGCCTTATTTAAAGCCTCAGCTCGCTGCTTGTACCATGCTTTCCTGTAAATTCCACAAATGTGGAAGGTCACACCCTGCTGCTGCCCAAGCAATCTTTCCTGAGCCATGTTTATAGTAGACATGGTACAGGAGATGTGGGGGCTCTGCTGTGGCTGTGACTCTGCATGGGTTACACTCCTGCTCAGTTACTGCCAGTGAATTACTTGGCATGAATAGGTAAGGATTGTCTTCCCTGGGATGAGTCAGAAGCCAAAAATCCACTGGCTCCACAGCCTGGCAGCAGTGCTTGTTTAGGAGCACACAGGCAGCAGCTCAGAACTGACAGGAGGGAATCCTTGCCAACCTCTAGGAAGGGCCACTTCTCACATTAAAGTTTTCAACTTGCTTTTGCTATAGTCAAAATAATCACCATGTCTTAAAGAATAAAGCTAAGAATGGGCTTCCAATGGAGTACTCAGTGGATTTCAGCATTTTATGGGTATGAGAAAGGCAGGACCAATAACAAAGCAGCTCTATAGGTACAAACTTGGGCCATGAAACTTTTTGTGGAATCACACTGGGGTAGCACATGCAAAGCCATGTTGAGGTCTCCTTTTTGAGAGGAGGAGATAATAAATGGCCAAAAGTATCCCTGGCTTGGTGTCATAGGCAGTAGAGCAACATCTTCCAGAGTGGCTCTTGGACACAATGAGTGAGTGAAACTGGACTTCTGAAGTCTCTCTCCTCTCCTCTCTTGCCCTTTGCTCCCTGGCCCTCCCACTCAAAAAAGTTCATAAACTTTGGGAGCTGAAGGGTGGTGAAAGGAATGTAGTGTAGGATAAAGTATTTTTGCTTCTTGAACAATCTGCAGCCTACATGAATGGGAACATTTCCATGCTTAGTATTTTCTCCCTGATTCAAGGACACTCTTTAGCTTCCTAACAGACAGCTCTGTACACATATGTGTTCCTATATATGTTAAATCTGTTCTGAGATTTCAAGTCTTACTTCTACATTTAGTTTATGGTCTTCATGGTATGTTGAGCAATAATGTAAATTTTTTTATGCTGTTTCTGGGAAATGACTCATTATCCTGTGGTCAGCACTGTATTATTGTCAGTTACGATGAAAGTTTTTCACTTGATGTAGTTTTGGTGCTTAGTGCATTCCTTAATTTTGCTCTGAGTGTTACAGTATTGTCTTCTTGTTTTCTAGGATGATCTTGCAAAATGAAGGCCCTCGTTCTCTGTTCAGAGGGCTGGGTCCTAATTTAGTTGGCGTTGCTCCTTCCAGGTAAATACCAACATGCACAATCAATTAAATACATTAAGGGCTTTAATGTGTATTTGAAACAAGTCTTGCATCTGCAGTTGTAAATACTTAATTAGCAGCAAGTAACCTTTGGTTCCTGGGATAGTTCTTTGCCTGAGGAGTTGAGCCATTTATGTACTCCAGAGCTCCAGCTGTCTCAGCATTTGCTAACCCATGTGCTGTTGTAATAGTATTTACTGTTGTGTGCTATCCCTTGTGCAGAGCTTTGTCCAGGTAAAAATAAAATTCTTAAGGAATTGCACATGTAAACTACAAGTTTGGATTTTGGAAAATATGAAGGTAGGCTTAGCTTTCAGTTAATCCATCATCTTCAGGAAGCCATTATGTGATGGCCTCAAAACACTGGGTCTTCCTTCCTGAGTTGTGGTGAAGCACAGCCAGGTGCTCTCTTGCAGGAGGAAGCCTGTTGTGAAACTTGAAAAAGGATGAGACCCTGGGTAGGATTAGGACTTAGCAGCTGTCCTAGAGAAAGCAGATCCAGCAGTGGACTGGGCTCCAAAGGGCACTGGGGCAGTGCAGGGCCAAGCATGTAAATTTGATCTAGTTGGCCATGGTGTTGCTGTTGTCTGCTCTGCATCAGCACAAATACTGCAGCTCCTCAGCTCGTGCTGGCTGGCAGAGAGAGGAGCACATTATGCCAGAGATTGAATTTATCCTGACATAGAACTGTTAGCTGAAGTTCAGTACAAAAATAGGAGAATACATGGGAAGAGTACAGAAACAAAGCTGTGTAAAAGTAATATATTCCTTAGGCCTGGATTAGGGTACTTGAAGTTGTTTCCTGGCTCTTTTTTTTTTTTTTTTTTTTTCTTCTCTGTTGAAGAGAAGAGCATTTATGCAGAGGGAATATATTCCATAAAGGTTTTATTCCTGCCCTGACTTAGTGCCCTGCTTTTGTTTATTTGTTTCGTTTTAAGAGAAAACATTCCTATCTCCTGCACACTCAGTTGGAGAGTATCTTAACTTTACTGGTTTGAGGTATTTGGATGTTTCTGAAAAATATTACTAAACTGATCTTTAGATCTGATGAGGTAATGTTGTTTAGATCCTCTGCGTAAATAAGAAAAAAATTTAATGAAGGAATTAGATTACTTTATTTTAGCAATTTTTTAAGGATTTAGGAATATCAGAGGTGTTTTCTGATCACTAACTTAGCACCACTCTTTGGAAACGCTGAAGTAAACTCAGGAGCATTTTTGTTCTTGATACCAATGGGATATCAGCACTTCCTAGTCTGGAGAGCCTGTACTTTTGTACAGTAGACCAGTTTGTTCTATCAAATCTCAACATTGATATAACTTTAATAGCAAATTTTACCCAGGAATGGGATCCATTGCATAAGTGGCTATTCTCCATGAAGAATAGCCTCAGTTGAAAAAAAAATCTATTTCTTTTCAGTTAATTATGTTAAATCTTCTGTTTCCCTTTGGTTCTTCCCCTAGGTGAAATACTTAGCTTGCTAAAATGTCTGCTTGATGTAGTGTGTAAACCTGATTTTTAAACACGTCTTCATTTCCCTCTGGCTGATTCTGTCTTCAACCAGTACTTCATTTCAATTAAGCATTAGCTAAGTGGATTTAACATCAGCTCTTTGTTTAAACAAGCTGTAGAGAAGCATATTTCATAACACATCCAGTGTACTTAACTGAGTTCAGGTTCCATTTTAGAGATTACACCCATAAAGCAAGCACTTTCTCTTTGTTGTAATAAAGAAAAACATGTTCACACAGCTAATGAGGTTAATGTTCTGTCTGGGAAAAGTGGCATGTTCATTTTTTTCTCTTGCAGAAGGGTGTCTGTAGATTTAAAACAACTGAGTTACAACCTGAAATGTGAGGTTTATATGTGCTTAAAATAAGTTTTTTTAGCTTTAATGAGAAAAATCAACCATTTTTTATAATATATTGAATTGGAATGCTGACCATCTAGCTTTGTTTGGATAGCAGCTCACAGACTTGTATAGCACAAGTTTACAACATTTTTCATGGTCTATTCAGAGACAGAAGTCAGTGTCTATTTTAAATACAGAACTCTGGAAACAAAATATGAATCACAGCTTCAGAGCTGTTCTAGCAGTCAAAATATAAATATTTATAATGTCAAGTTATCAACATTTAAATTTTAAATGCTATAGTAATAAGAATGTTGTTTGTGTTTTTTAAGAAGCTACATACTTGATAGTTCTCTTCAAATTGTCCTGCTATTGAAATGAGTTTAGGTCCATTAGAAGTTTGTTCTATTACTAATGTTGAAGAATACTGAAACTTCTTCAGTGTTTTTCTTCCCTGCCTGAACTTCCTAGTGTCACAAAAATCACTGCCATATTTCAAAATATCTGTCCTTCCCCTCACTAATTGGTAATTGGAGCTGTTGTGTGGGGAAAAAAGTGTCAAGTTTAGATTTTTCATTTCCATTCCTAGAATAGTCCCACTACTTTGCAGGACTTAATCCTTGAGTAGTTCTTTATTGCAGAAGGAAGTTTTAGCCCAAGGTAATCTTCAGTCACTGAAGTTAATGGCACTGCTTGTTGAGGATTTTGAAATGTAAAGCATAACATAACTTGGATTTTGTTCTAATTTTAGAGCAATATATTTTGCTGCTTACTCAAATTGCAAGGAAAAGTTGAACAGTATTTTCAATCCAGAGTCTACCCAGGTACACATGGTTTCAGCTGGTGTGGCAGGTAAGGATCTGTAACTTTTTTGCTTCATCCTACAGTCATATCTGTAAATCAGAGGTGAAAATAAATATGGAAAAAAACCCCAACAAAACAGAACGTGCTCAGTAATTGAATGGTGCCTTTGTAGTGGTTATCTGCCATGGCCTCTCATTAAACAGGCTCTCTGAAGAATATGTGCATGAAACTGTACCAAGTGATAAATAACAGTGTGTGTGAGCAGTCTTCTCTAGAAAACCTGCATGCCTGCTTTCTCAGTTGTAAATTTGGAAAATGAAAAATGTAACCTTTCAAAACAGTAACTTGTTGCTCTGTAAGCTATAAACAGTGTTTGCACTGACTTCTGGTTTGATTCTTCCTAATCAGTTTTTTACCACCACTCTCTGCTACAGCTTTGGATATTTGACTTAATTTTGTCTTTCAGAAATGTGCCTGCAGTTATTTGTGTAAATTATATTTAACACTCCTTCCTCTTTTGTTCATATACCAGTCTATGAGAAGTTTGCTCTACCACTGAAGAGTCAGAGAAGAGCAGATTTTTCATAGCTCTCATGTAGTTTCATCTCTGTAGAAATAATTCTTATTTTATATCTGCAATGTAACTTTGTTGTGTTTTAGCAGCTAAAAATATTTATTGCTTGATTTATATATTCTGTGCTTTGGGATCATTAACGAGGGGGAGTTAAAGCAACTGAGCTGAGTTATGGTAATGGACTCATGCTGGAAAAATAAAAATTTGGATTGGCAACACTTTATCTATTTTTGTCTGTGCCTTTCCTGCACAAAAACAAATGTTCAGGTTTTTTATAGGCCATGGGCTCTTTACAGATGAATTCTGACAATTTAACTGTTGAAGTTCCTAAGTCCTGTCAAATTTTACAACCAGTCTGTAGAATGTGAGTACCAGCAATCTGGAATGGACTGA
The DNA here is from genome assembly GCA_013397295.1 of Polioptila caerulea. Classification (NCBI taxonomy): domain Eukaryota; kingdom Metazoa; phylum Chordata; class Aves; order Passeriformes; family Certhiidae; genus Polioptila; species Polioptila caerulea. The sequence continues at coordinate 191,407 of VYXF01002122.1, read as the reverse complement.
TAAAGGTGTGATGTCAGAATAAGGAATAGGATTAGTTTTCTATTTACTGCTTGCTAATAATCTGATACATGGGGATTTTATATCAAATATACTATTATATATAAATTATATCTATAAAATATAATATTATCTTGATACCTAAATGACACTAATGTTCATCTCTGGCACATGAAATGTGACAGTTTTTAACCTTCAAGGTGTAAGAAAAGCTCTTTTATTTTGCCCAGGTCAGACAAGGACAATGCAGTGTTTGGTTTTTTTATCATCTAGAAGTGAGTGTTTTTATTTGTAGGTGAGCAGCATGGGGAATGGGATGGAAGGGGATTTAATGAAGAGTTCATCCTAATCAGTTAATTGCATCAAGAAAGATGAAGAGTCTTCAGGTCCTTGTCAAGGGAATAAATCATGTCATTAATTTGGGGGCAGGGGGAAGTGTGGGTGATATAAACAAGTCTGTCCTCAGTTGAAGACAACTTGTGCATCTTGTGCAGTGCTGCAGACAAATGGAGATTCTGAGTGTTCCTCATCTTTGCAAGTTCCTGCCCTCAGTGTAAAGCACATTGATGGAGATGGGCTGTGGTGCCTTTTCCTGAGTGTTTGCAGCCTCAGACTGGAGTTTGTCCTGGAGCTCTGTAGCTGCTTCCCTCCCAGAAGGTTGGGGCTGTGCATTTGTGCATACAGCTGCAGTAGACTGGGGAAATGGATTTGAGCCTTAATTGCTGTTTGCCTTTTTTTTGTTTTGTGTACAAGTTTTAGCATTAACAGCCCCAAGAGCTGTTCAACCTTCTCATACTTGCCAGGTTCTGCAGTTGTGTTTCTAAACCACAGTCACTGAAACAGAATGCTCACTGCAGGCTCACACCATAGGTCTTGGCACTGTGCAGTACAGAAGTTCTCAGGTTCTTTGACAAGCAGCATTTCAATTCTCTCTTCTGGTGTTTTTCTGATATATGAAAAGGACTCTGCAGTTAAACTTAACAGTGCTTTCTTGGGAATGTGCTAACCTTGTTTTTGTAATTCTAATATATTTCAGAAAATGCACTTAAACCAGCTATTAACAGTTTTACCTGCAAGGTTTGTATTGCTGTATGATGCAAATCACCTTAAAGAAATGGCAAAATAACAGGGACAAGATCAAATGTGAGCTCTTATTTGGTTGACAGGTTAATACAGAAGATCATTGCAATATTTACTTTGGAACCTAAGATTTCAAAATTGCAAGGTGGATAAATACTTCAGAATTGGCAAGAAAATAATCAGTATTGGTGTTTTTCTTTTTCAGCTGCCATTTGTTTCAGTAAGGAATTGAGTAATTCAGTCTTAAATGAGGGTTGTTGTTTTGTTGGTGGTTTTTTGGTGGGTTGGTGTTTTTCTGGATATAACCTCTCTGTTTCATGAAGTCTAACACCTAATTAGCATGAAGTGGGATTGGCACTTTACAAAGCTTTTCCTGTAGGCTGCAAAATATAGTAATGATGCAAAAACACATTTTTAAAAGAAAATAATTGTAACACTGTTTTATGAAACTACTGCAAATAGTGAACTTTAGTCAACTTTTAGTTCTGTTTATTTGTATCATGTGCTAATACACATCTCAGGCGAGACTGATGTCATTGTTATATAAGGATTGTTTTATGCACATGGTGGTTTTGGGAGGTAAAACTGAGGTATAGTATTTTAAGCATTTTTTTTATTGTTGTTGGTTGGTTTTAGGCCTGATTCTTCATTCTCAAAATATATATTCATTGTTTTTAAGATTCTTCTACTAAGTTTGTTTTATCCCAAGGAGAGTTGCACATTTGTAACTGATGCCTTATGCAAACAGAAATGAATGCTGCCTTCTTCTGTGCTCCTTTCCAGCATAGAGAGCACATCCCCCTTCATACCTAAAATAGCTCTGTTGACATGAACAAGTACTCAGCAATCCTTTTTGCTTACTCCTCAGCATATCATGGTTCTCTTTTTGCAAACTAGGGCAGGGAATATATCTGAGCTGGCTACAAGACTGTTTGCTTGTGTGAAGAGATGATTTCTGGACATTTCCAAGTTAGGCTAAATTGTCAGATTCACTATAAACTCTGCCTTCTCATTGCACTCAGCCTCTCTCACCACAGAGAAGAAAAGCTGTAGAGAACTGAATGAGATATTGATTCCTATATGGCTTTCTTGTTTGCTTTTTTAATGATTCACAGCCTCAATCAGACAACATGGTTGCAAATCTGCTGCAAAACTACTTTGCCTTGTATGCTGTTGCTTTTTTTCCCAGAACTTTACTGGCAAACCAACCCAAATGCAGACATTTAAAAAAATTATTTATTTACAAATAATTGGCACCACTTAATTACTTAGAGATACATTCCTTTGTAATTTTTTTCAGTGCTATGTACACAGTTAATTCATACCAAATAAAATGCATATTTAGTTCACTGATCTTAGAAAGCTGGATTTCATAAGGCAGCTCTTCCATCCCAAGGCCAGACTAGCTTTAGTGAATAATATTTTCAGGGGAGCAGGGAAGGAGGAGGGTTCACTTGTAAATTTGCTATATAGGTAAGTATTTGGAGGTGTAAAATTAAACTGCTGCAAATGAGCAGAAATTTCAGTACTCAGTGCATTTTACACATCTATTTTAATATCTGTGGCCTGTTTTGATTATTTTTCTTTCTTTTTTTCCTAAACTTTTACCTGCAAACAGTTAGATTTCCCAATAACTGACAAATCCTTCCGCTGGGATTCGATTTGTACACTTGTGTCTGATGAGGTCACTGCTTGTTGTTATGATACAGAAAAGCCTGTGTCTATTTTAGGCATTTACTGTACATTTCTCCCGTGAAAAGAGTGAGATCGTGTCATCTCATGCTCCCCCTCCGCAGGTCACTTCCTGCAGCAATATGGACTAACTTAAACCTCGTGAGTACTGAACTGAGCGTCTCTTGCAGCCTCTGGTGTAAGAACCACACAGTGGGTTTGTGCTATTATTGAATAAACAGCCTAAGGGGAACACACTTGTAGCTTGAACTCAGATGATGTGCATTGTGCAAAGACATCACTTTTCCTTAACTCTCTTTAGAGTGATTTTTTTTATTTTTTTTTCTGTGCCGTTCAGGGAAAGGTAGGAAATACCTTTCACTGAGAGCTGCTACTGTACTTAGCTCTGGTCAACTGAAAGCCCCTACTGGGTTAAACAAGGCATTTGGGGGTTTTTTTCCCAGTGTTCCAGAGCTGCCTTTAAAATGCTGCAGCTGATATTCTGTGTTGTCACATTTATTTCAAAGACCTCTTTTCTTTTTCTTTTTTAATATGTGTATATAATCCTTCCTGTCTCTTTCTGTTTACTCTTTTGGTTTATTTTTATTTTACTATTTTTAAATTTTAATTCATCATTCCATGTTCACATACGTCTGTGTCAGTTACATTGGCTTATAGATTAAAAAGCACCAACCCTATCCTTTGAAATATGATGCATAATAGGAATACCTGGGATCTTACCTGTCAGTAGCTGGGATAGCTGAAAAAGTAGATTGAGATAATTGTGTCTGAAACTGGGATAAAATAAAAGAAAACTGCAGGAGTTTGTAGTATTACCAAATTTATCTGTACTTGTCGTGAATCTGGGATCTTGCTTGAGGGTGTAACACGTTGATAGGCATTGTAAAATGTTATCAAGATCATTGAAGCTTTTAAAAAGAAAAAAAGGAAACAGTTGTTGGAGCTTCATGGCAGTTGTCGAAAGCCCCAAAAGTTTGTTTTAACAAATCTTTTTGCTACAGATTTTCTGTATTTAAAAATCCGAGTTGATCTTCTCAAGGATCCCAAATGGTATGTTTCATGTTTTGGAGGGCTTTCCCTCCACTGAGTGTCAGCACCACTCAACTCATTTTTCTCCTTCACTAACTGCATTTACTATATTAGCTGTAAGAATTGACCTGTAGTCATCTCATCTTGAAACCTGAAGTATTGAAGGCCCTTTGATTTGAAAACTTTGATTTGAACTGTCAGCTCAGGCCTGGGACAGCCCTGGGGAAAAATCTTGGCCATGTTGCTGAGTGTCTGATGCTACTGTTGGAGGTGCTGCATTTAAGTAATGCTTAGGGTGACCCCAGGAGTGCAGTTTTGAGTGGCCTGGGGGCTGCATACTGTGCCAACCACTTTTCACTGGAAATTTCCAAAATACTCTTCCCAGCCAGCCTAGAAGTATCAGGCTGCTGCTATGGGTGAGTACAGTCACTGCTGGTACCTGTGCATTGCCTGCCCCAGATTCAGGATTTGCAGACACCCTTATTTGAGTTGAATTTGAAGGAGAAAGACTATGTTGCAGTCTAAGAGTTACAAAATTCCAAAACATACAGCTTAAATAGGAATACAAAAGGCTTTTTGTCTCTGATCACTTCTAATTAAGAAGTAGGAGAGACTTAAGAACTAATTTTGTTTTTTAGAAAAGTCTTTCCTGAGAGATGTGTTGGTAGGGAAAGTGAGTGATGTTTCCCCACCTTATTTCAAAGCCTTTGTTGCAGTTCTGTGCATTTCCTAGTGCACTTCGTGCCACAACGATTCTGATTGGAAGTCAAACAAAATTAAAACTTTATTACTGCCAGTGTAAAGAAATAACAACATGCAAGAATGAAGTTTCCTTTCAGTGCAGTTGAAGTCAGGCTCAAATGCTATTGGAATCAATGGAGTTTCTGTGGCATTAAGTCTCAGGTCAGACAGGCTATGGCTGTTTGAGCTACAGAGCCTGTTCTGCACGTGTGGTGTTTTAAAAACATCCCATGCCTTGTTATGGCAGAGTAGTTCCCCAGTGCTTTGAGTTTTTACGTCATTTTCCTCCATGAAATAGAGATAAAAAACTCCTGGCTTTTTAGGATTTGAAGGTTATATAAGTGCTGAGATGTAAAAAAAAAAATCAGTAGTGAATCAGAAAAAAAGAAAGCCAACACCAAACCTTTATTATCTACCACAGGAAGTTGCTTAGTTAAGTTCGAGTCAGTTTAAAAATCTGTTTTATCAGAAAATTGAACGGAAGCTTCCAATCTGTTTTTCATTCCTCTGATGTAAAAACCAGGTCAATCTTAGCAGCTGCCAAATCTGATAATTTGTTTTTAGAACTTGAATTGAAAACTGTAATGACCTGTTTAGGCTTTGGGGGTGGGCACAGATCAAACCTTAGAACAGTTAAGATCCCCTGGCATTTCTGAGTATTGCAGACCTTTGTGTGCAACGTAAACCTAGATTGTGATTGAACAGGAGTAACACGTATGCAACCAGTTCTGCTAAATCTGTTTCTGTGAGCTGTTGGTGATCTGATAAAGGAGCTTATCAATAGCCTGTTGCTGGCTGAGCCCCATGGCCCAGCCCTGCACTGAACAAGGTACTGTCCTTCCCCACACGCCCCGTCCATCCCCTTGCAGGAGGACAGGATGTCTTTGTAGTCATACACCAGTCATGTGTGTCACTTAGAGAGCAAATGTCTCAATTTATCATCTCTTGCCTGGCCATGTTCCAGCTTTTCACTTTTCCTATTCTCTCCTGCAGACATGACACCTCACTGATGGTGCATGTGTGGTATTACAGCTTGAGATGATTTTTTTAATTTTGCTTTTTTTCAGAGCTGCCTTTCACTCTGCTTTCTCTCTCTCTCTCCACGGTTGTGCAGAAGTAAGAGTGATTCTTACTTCTTTTTTTTATTATTATTTATTTATTTTTTGTTTCCTTTTTTCCTTTTCTTCTGTTTTCTTTAGTGGACTGAAAATCAAAGCTTTAACCCTCGACCCTTATGCAAGCCTGAGTAGTTGCTATCTGTCTGAATAGTTAGAAGTCATAGTATTTACTTTAACAATTTAAACACTCATATGCTTGTAAAAGTATTCCAAGGCCAGCCAACAATCTCTGCTTTGAATACTAAATAAAAGATTAGCACTCAAATATAACTGTTGTTTATAGTTCAGCATTAGAAGGTCTCTTAATTTCCAGTAATAAATGCCTTTTAACTTCACCAAAAGTAGTATTTATTCAGTCTGCATGCTTTTAAACTCGGATTGTATTTCAGGTAACAAAGTAAATTGAAGCAATGTTTGATAGCATCTCAAATTGCTATTGCTGTCTCTGCAATGCATTCTTACTGACTTTTTTGCCCAATTGGCTGATATTTGTCTAGTTGGCATTGCTGTTCTGTGGTGTCAAAACAGGGTTGGTATTAGATAGGCAGAGAACTGTACTTAATTTGGCTTATTTTATATGGGGCATCTCTTGCTAACAATCAAACTGACTCAATATTCATGTAAAATTTAAAAGCAATCTAAGTGTTTATTGGCTGTATGGATTCTCAAAATGGGGACTTGAAAAAAATCAGTATAGTCCGAGTTTTTGCATCCACTGTACCTTAACTGTGTGCGTTTGGAACTTAGATGCAGCTGTTCTTGTGATACTGTCACATCTAATTTTGTTGTTTTTACATTTTCTAGGCTTTACTGCGATCACAACAACTAATCCCATTTGGTTGGTCAAGACACGATTACAGCTCGATGCGAGGTAAAGTGGCTGCTGTGGTAACATTGTACTCAAGTGTTGTGAATCTGTTCTGCACTCCAAAATAGAATGAGTTCTTCAACATTCAGCTTTTCAGAGTCAGGAAGTTGATGCTGATCTCTAAAAGTGATATTATCAGTTCTCTTTTTTAATCCATTCTGAGACATGCTTGAGGCACTGACCAGCAAATTTGGAGTTAATTACAAGGTTAACAGCTTCATTAAGATCATATTCTACCAACCATTGGCTTACATTTCCATTCAGTAATACATGCTCTCTGTTGAGCTAAACATTCCTGAAATATGGATTCAGTATTATAGCAAATGTTTAGAACAAGGCTTTAAACATATTCAGGGTTGGGTTTGGTTTTTTTTTTTTTTTTTTGCAGGGCTGGGGGGAGGTTTGTTTGCTCTTTGGGGTTTTTTTTTACATACAATGAGTTCTAGCCTATAAAAAGGGAAAGATTTCTTTCATGGATAGAAACACGAATTGTCCTAATAAGGGATAGTCAATAAATTGTTTGGACTTACCATAGAATTGACTATAGAAATGGTTTATTGTGGAACTTGTAATGAAAGTAGAATTTTATAATAGGAAGGCAGACAGACCTCTCTATTCCCATCTATTTAACCCTAGAGGGAGAGACTGGTATGAAGCTGTGTGATGTCTCCAAGTGAGTTACCATAACTCCTTAGAAGGTTATCTGCTGTTTTATTCTGTGACCTCTGCTGGCACCATCCATGTGCCTGCCCTTGCAGCTGTAGTGAAGCACATCTCATGCAGTGTTTTGTCATGGGTTTGCATACTTGTGTACAGTGTTCTACCTACTTCAGTATGCATAACTCAATTCAGTGAGCAAGCTCAAAGTGGGAATAAAACTTCATTTGCCAAATACTGCTTCAAACAGGTACGTCTGATGAGCATTTTTCTTGACATCAGCAGTGGCTTAGTTCAATCAAATAACAGCTCCCAGTGTTGCACTGGTTGCTGTGCCAGTTGTTTGCTGAGGGCAGCTGTTTCTACTCTTAGCCACTGAATGCTGCAGAACTCTTTATTGAGGCAACTATTGCAGCAAACCATTATGCAAGAGGAAATGGTCATTTTTCTTGTGAGTTGCTGACAGTGGTAGTCCATTTGGGAGCCTGTTTCCAAGCAGTTTAGTCCTTTATTGCATGAGAGTTGGGGAGGCCTAAAGCTGCTCAGTGTTTCTGTGATAGTTTTTCTTTAGTCACTGTGATTCCACGTAGTGCTTTACCTGTGTTTAGTGCTGAAGGCCTTTGAGACTGTCAAGTGACTTGGAGCCCCTCAGCATCAGTGTTGGCTATTTCTAAGTCTTCCCATCACTACAAAGCTGTTTAATTATTTTCCACTCTTGCTGTTTGCACGAGTTGATATTCGGGCTTGTTTTCTCCTTAGGAATCGAGGAGAAAAGCGAATGAGCGCTTTTGAGTGTATCCGCAAAGTTTATCGCTTGGATGGTTTGAAAGGCTTTTACCGGGGAATGTCCGCATCCTACGCGGGCATATCTGAGACTGTTATTCACTTTGTCATTTATGAGAGTATCAAGAAAAAATTACTGGAGTATAAGACTGCTTCTGCCATGGACAATGAGGATGAATCAGCAAAAGAAGCATCGGACTTTGTTCGAATGATGATGGCTGCTGCCACTTCCAAAACATGTGCAACATCAATAGCATATCCTCATGGTAAGTGGGACATGTGTGGCTGAGACCCTGAGTCAGGCCCATCAAAGGGGGTCTTCTTAGTGAGATTTGTAGCCAACTTTGGTTCACTTGCTCAATCAATATTTCCCTCTCTAAATATACTATACACACATCAACGTGAGTATAGTATTCAAAAGTGGGAGTGCTTTACAGTGGATATCCATCCAGTGTGACCTTTTCTTAGGCAATGTTTGTTTTACCAAGGGATTTGCCAGGGTATGGCCAAAGGTACTCAGGTACTTTTTCAGTTGGAATCTTTCCGTATACTCAGCAATTTTCCATAATGTGCCAGCAAGTTCTTGTCTCCCTCCTAGGGAAACAGTGTCTCGTTGCTGTGTCAGTTGCACTTGATCTTCCTGCAAAGTAGTTGTGTATACATTGTTTGTTAATGAACTGAGTCCTGAACTAATGTCAACTTCTGAGCTAAAATGTAAGCCCAAGCAACAGTCCTCTTCTGGATTGTAGCTAAGCAAATCAACTTGCCTTGTTTAGTCAAATAATACTTGCTCTCTCTTACACATACTTGGTCTGCTACACTGTGTGTCTTCCTCCTCCTTTTTTTAAAGAGATTGACAACTTGGGGAGGGCTATTTTTGTGTAAAAATCCCTGATCAGTTGCTGGGAAAAATAATGAAAAGTGATGAATATAAGCACTCAATTTTTCTTTTTTTCCCCTGGTTTTCTTTGTACAGAGGTTGTACGAACAAGACTAAGAGAAGAGGGAACAAAATACAGATCTTTCTTCCAGACACTCTCTTTGCTCGTGCGAGAGGAAGGGTATGGCTCCCTTTACCGAGGTTTAACTACACACCTGATCAGACAGATTCCAAACACGGCTATCATGATGTCCACCTATGAAGTTGTAGTCTACTTACTTGATGGATAGCAGTGTGACAAGGTGGAAGAAGGTGGAAGATGGAAAGACTGGAGTGGACCACTGAATGTCAATGCCAGTGTGGTGGGCAAAAGGAACGTTGTATCAGGAGCAAGCAGCTGTGGACAAAACAGAAGGTTGATTGGGGGCAACTCTGAATAATTTTGCTGCCTTTATTGTGTGGTCTCATGTCAATGTGACAAATGGGAACTGCCCCTTAGGAAATGCCTTCATGCATCTCTTAATTCAGAATTCTTCTTTCATCTGTTAATCTAGACAAAGCCATTGAGTCATCTTCAGAGACCCAACGGGTGAGGGAGGGAACATGAAATATGTTCATGGGCAGTCCTATTACCTTCTCTTAGTGATTGCTCTCAACTACATGATTTTTGTTCTGTTTTACTGCACAGTAACCTGTTGGAGGAATGGGCAAGACAGTACTTTTGTAACTTTCTATACCTGAAACTTCTATTTAGTTGCTCTGAAAATTCATAGGGACTGAGGTAGTGGTAAGTGTGTAAAGTTTTTCATGTTGCTACCTCAAGACAAAATATGGTGCAGGGACCCAGAACAGTTATTTCTTCACTACAAAAGGTGATACCTGTTGTAGCTTTTTGGTTTTGAGTGCTCTTTTTTTTTTTTTCTTAACATTTGAGCAGTGTTGTAGGTTGTGAGAGAGAGTCTGATTGTTCAACTCTTCAGGTTATCAGTCTGTAAGTGTTGGTGTATGTGGACTTCTGGTCCTGCTGCATCATCCTTTTTCTTTTCTGGAACTTTTCTTAAGTAAGAGAGGCCTATGAAACATTGTCCTGTATTGTCAGTTTTCCTTGCCAACCTGTTCAGGTCACTCACACAGCTAAGGAAGAAGTTGCTGAATGTTACTTTATAACCTTTTTAAGGATTTGTAATGTGATGAGAAATCTCAACTAGCCCAGCCTCCCAGTTGTGAAGACAGGATTCACTGAGATAGTTGCACGCTGCCTAAGCACAAGCTGTATTACCCTTAAATATCTGGCAAATCCTGCCTTGGATTGCCAGTATTTATATGGGAGTACTGGGGGAAAACACATATCACTGTGGCTAGGGTGACCAGGAAACAGAAACCAGTTCCATTTGTGATAGATCTTGTCAGTTCAGACAGGCTCTGTGCAGAAGGATGGAGAAATTGTAAATTATATTTTCTTGAAAGCATTCCCCCTGATAATTGCTGTATCACTTCTGTCAGCTTGAGCCTGTGCACTGAGCTATAACTTTGTCCTCCTCATTCTGATTTTTCAGGCATTGATTTTGTTCTGTAAGCCAATTGTAAAATAATACTTAGCATTCAGCAATGAGGCTTAGCTGGCTTATTCTGTCATAATTTACAGAATTTTCCAAAATCATACAAATGGAGTGTCAAGCAGTTTCATGTCACAGCAAGTTTTACAGCTTTCCAGATAGACATCTTCTCAGTCTGCATCCATTGTCCTTATGAGGAAGATGATAACTTATAAATTGGGGTCAATAGCTTTCTCCATATAAATGCTGCTGCACTGGCATGGACAGAACTGTGCTCTCAGCTCTTCCAGTGTGGTACTTCAGTACACTTGAACTGTGCATCATGTGCAATGGCTTTATTTTATGAATGACTTCTTATGCACTTTGTGGCCTTCTTAGGGCTTATGACTTTCTTCCTCTTACTGATTATCTGGAATCAAACAGTGTTTGTAACATGCAGTTTGGTTTTAAACAAAGCATGTGGTTTGATTTCTGTGTAAACTGTGCAGGAATTTATGCTGTAGATCCATAGCATCTCTGTGGCACTGTTTCTGTAGGCTCTATGTAAAACCTCAAAGTTTGCAGAACAATCAGTCTGGGTTTTTCTCGTTTGCTTTCCTTTATTTTGACCCTTGTCATGTTCTCCACACAGTGTCAAAGTATTTGAGTATTTCATGTAATACTTGGTATTAATTGCTCATCCTCTAGGAGTCACCCATAGTAAATACATCAACCTTGCAGTGTGTATTGACTTCCCTGCTTGGAAAATGTTCTTCGAAGACATAGCATGGTCTGGGGGGTGACCATGGTGAACTTGATTGTCTCAAAGAAGTGACAGGAGTGCTTAAATGTGTTTTAAAGTGGGCTTTTTCTAGTGGTTACTCTAGGAAAAGACTGGAGTATTTATGACTGACCTAAGCCTCGATGTGATGCTTTTGTTCAGGTAAATGCAGGAATAGTGACTTACTGTAATTTTTGTCATGTAGAAAGTGGGTCACTCTTCAGGTGATCTGTATTACTCAGTCACAGCCAAAACTTAAATTGGCAAAGACCATACTCAGCTTTGGAGTTCATGAATTCAGTGAACACTTGGAGTAGCCTAGGCTTCACTAGAGTTTCTCTCCTGTGTTTGGATACATTGTCCCTTGGTTCTGCCTTTGTCTCCTATTCCTGGGTATTTCCTGGAATTCCCTGGGTACTGTGTGTGTGCCTTCTCTGGGTAAGAGCAGAGCCCCTGGAGTTGGTAAGGACATGTTAACAAGGACAGTTGAATATGGGAGATAACAGCTAAAAGCAGACAATCAGCTTATTACTCCACCCCTTTAAAGGGTGATACAGCTTAGTTTTAAACTTCAGGGGTGATCGTTTTGGCGTCCTTTGCATAACCAAACATAACCCCAAAATTTCTTGGGATTTTTCATTATTTTTAAATTACAAGTATGCTTGCAAAATTACCTCTGATGTATTTCCCAAAGATCTTCATTTGTATAGTTTTCTAGATATTTATTATAAAAACTCAAGGAGAACAACCAGATGCTTCATTCAATCATATCTTTACCTCCAGAGCCGAAAGCGGTGCATTTGAACTCGCTCACCGGGGTTTGTGTCCGCCCGTCACCCGCGCGTGTCCCGGCCTCGGCGCTGCCGCTCCGCGCGGGGCCGCCAGGTGGCGCGCTGTGCACGGCCGGGACTGGGCCGGGCAATGCGGGCATGGCGGCCCCGAGCGCCGGGACAGGGCCTGGCAATGCGGGCATGGCTGCCGGGACAGGGCCTGGCAGTGCGGGCATGGCTGCCCCGAGCGCCGGGACAGGGCCTGGCAGTGCGGGCATGGCTGCCCCGAGCGCCGGGACAGGGCCCGGCAATGCGGGCATGGCTGCCCCGAGCGCCGGGACAGGGCCTGGCAATGCGGGCATGGCTGCCCCGAGCGCCGGGACAGGGCCTGGCAATGCGGGCATGGCGGCCTCAGCCCCGCAGCGCTGCGGGGTCGGGCCCGGCCGGGCGCACGGGAGCAGCAGCTGCCTCTGGCCCCGCTCCCGCGCTGCCCGCTTGGCTTACGCGAGGGAGCTGTGGAATGTTTTGGTTGGTGTAGTTGTAACCGAGACATCGCCTGTGCGTGTATCCATTAACACTGCCCCATCTCTGTTTACATAGCGCACTCCGCATCTCCCCTTGCTGATTGAGGTGTCGATGGCAGCGGATTGTTTGGTTGTTAATGACAATTTCTGGTAGTCTGTTTTTCTTGCAACATTCCTCAGACTGCAGCACTGTAAAAGAATGCTTTCAGAGACAAGAGTGGAGAGCCTTTATAAATGTTAGTTCCTGTTTAAACTGTTCAGATTTGGAAAACAAGCTGAATGCTGAAGTGTGCCTAGGTAAATGTTCTACTTTTTTCCATTTTCTCTCTGTTAAGGCTGAGTTATGTAAGTTTTTTCAGTTGTTCTATTTGAGAGTCTGCCTACCCTACATATGTGAACATAACTATGCCCTCAGAGTCATAGCTAAACACTCACAGGTGACAGATGGAGAATACTTCAGTACTCATGTGAGGTTTGCTATTATTCTTGCATACATGTAGTTGGCTGTAAACTATGTGCATTTACTCTATATTTATATAGTTATTTTTTGTTTGGATTGTTTTAAATTTCAAATTAAAATTATGTGCTTCTATTCAAGTGTTGCCTGCTGTGCTAAACTGTACATTGTTTTTAACCTTTTAATTTTTCTATTATTGATACATACCAGTGCCTGCACAGTTGTGATTAAAAATGAAAAGTTCAATAACCCGGTGAATCATTTTATCTTGTGCCATTTTATAGTAGCTGAAAATAAGGGGTGTGTATTGTACCTTTAGTGTGGCCTTTTTGGAGGGATTCATGGGTGACTTTAAACTAGCAGTATGTGTTGGTACTGGTGGATTTGAACACAGTTACCTCTGCAGAACCAAGCAATTCTATTTGTCAGCTGAGATTCAGGAGGTGATGACCACAAAACTCGTGTCCATTTGAAGTGCCAGCTAGCACAAGCCACTGCTGACAAAACTGAAGGGTAGTAATTCCTTAAAATGTTCAGAGTTAATTGCATGTGAGGTTATAACAAAGTCATTGAACCTGACACATTGTTAGATATTTATATTGTTTTTCTTACAATACATAGTGTTTCACCTGAAGTCTGTCCTGAGCTTCCCCACAAATCATTCTGCCAATGCACACACAGGTTTGTTTGGTGACTGCTGTTTTTCCCCTCAGTGTGTGTTCTGGAACTGAGTCCTTGCAGCCTCTAATACAGAGGCAGGCTGGATGTCTCTGATTTGATTCTTTCAGCTATTCAAAACTTACATTAAAACAACACACCTGTGATTAGCTTTTCTTTCAGTAGGTGTTACTGTGAATTGCCCTACCTTGCCAACTTTCTATATTCCCAGCCAGCCAGGCTTAGAGGTAATCAGTCCTCTGGAACCAGTACAGACAACCAGTGTGCTTACCCTGACACATCTGAAATTGTCTCCAACTGGCATAGTTGTAACTGTGTGTAATTGATCTTTCACTCTTACCCTGCAAAGGAGGCACTTTGGCAGAGCAGAGCTCAGGGTAAGTCTGGGGGGATGTTCTCAAGTTTGTGCTGCTTTACAATCCCTTCTGCTGGAGGGGTTATGCTGAGCTTGCCATGGTCAAAAAGGCTGTGTGTAAAGTGAAGGTGTATTTAAGGTGCTAACTGGTTATGACTTGGCATTAATGCAGCAGTGCAGTCTGACAGAGATGCAGCCCAAAAGCACGTGAGGCTTGACGATGTCTCTCACAAAGGAAAGCCCTTAAATGTGATAATGCACTTACACTACAATAAAATGTACTTCCAAAGACAAATATTCCCCTCATCTTGTGTGTGCTGCTGTCAGCCACTGTGCTCTGTGCTGACTCAGAACATCCTTATCTTCTTGCACAGCTTCTATAAAAGGCAGCAAATGCCAGGACTGGAATCCAGTTTTGGGAGCAAATTGATGCAAACAAAATGGTGTCTTGAACTGTGAAAGGCAGATTGGAGCATAGGATCTTCTGTTTGTGTAGATGGGATATTTCAAGGGATGCTCCTAAGACTGGGCTCACTACTGCAGACACCTCCATGATGAGGTTGTGTGAAGATGACTATAGAAGCTTTCCAAGACAAGCTCAAGATGGTGAATGCTGGTAATTCCAGGTAAACCTCTACAAAGGCAATGTTTCCTCCCTTATCTGTGGCTGTTTGGAGGTTGGTAGCTTTTCCTAATCCTGCTCTGCAGCAGACACTGGGGATGGGACTGAGGATGTGCATGTTGGAATTGCTTGGAGTATAACCAAAATGCAAAGCAGTCTGTTTTGAGACTGGTCATTCCCCCAAACTTCCAAAACACAGCATGAAAGTGAGGCAGCAAATACTTTAATGTAGGAGTGTCACCTTGTAATTAGAGACTAGATAACTTAGAACCAGTATTAAAAAGGGAAAACAATTAAATAGGAAAACTACAGGCTCGTGTCTGTAGCAGAGTTCTAGAGCACATCCCTCTTTTGTAAAGTATGTTATTGACATAAAGGTAACTGGCCAGTTAGCAAGAATTGCTGGTGCTAAAATAAACAGATGATTATTTGTGCTCATTGGTGTTTCACATGAAGTAAATGCAGGAGAACCAATCTACATGGGGGTTCTGTGGAGCTATGGGATGTGGGGCCACAACAGAAATCTCGGTTATTCCTACATGGGTAAGATCTTGGCTAAAATACTAAGTGTTATGTAAGGGGCAATGTTGGAATGCTGGTGAATACTGCAACTTCTTGATGGCCTCTGAAGAAGGCTTTGACAAAAACTGGTCTTGGTATTGTCAAAATCCTTTGGTGTGGTCAAATTAATTTATTTTCTCTCTATATATGGATATCTTCAAGCAGTTCATCACTGTCACTGAACAATAGAAATTATTACATTTCTGATCTGAATCTGTCCTGGTCCAGTGCTACATGATGCTTTCCTGGCAGCATTTTATTTCTGTCAGTGTCTGAGGAGTGACAGAATGATGCTGGCACACACTGAGATGTTGAGAGAATATAGGGCTTTCACAGGGAGCGTTCTGGGCTGGTTCCTCCTGGTGCATTCCTGTTTGCAGGTAGTGAGGGAGAGTTTGTGCATTAAGCGAGGATTTGGGGTACTGACTGGGGGAAGTGTGTGGGCATTGGGAAGTTTGCAAGGGAACTCTGCAAGAAGCTGTCCTTGCCAGGTTACAGGCTGACAATTCTGCTGGAAAGCATAAAAATCTGGAAGTTGGACACATCTGAGTTGGAGCAATAGAAAGCAGCATCCTTGGCGTAACAGAAAGAAACAGGTAAAAATAGAGTGGAAGAAATGAGTAGGTAATATGATTAGTGAGTAGGTAATATGATTTGGTTTGATTAATGTTTTTGTGATTTGGGGTTAGATGTGTAACAATATTTTCAAATGGAAAAGGTGTCCCCTTTGTCAGCAGTTCTCACCCAATGGAAAAAAAGTTCTCCAAGTACAACTTAGCAGAATTTTTATCCCAGTTTAGCTGTGCTAGATTGTTCCATTGAGAAGGTGATATTATGGACACGTTTCAGGGCCACATCAGACTCTGTGCTGTTTCTAGCTCCTCAAGACCTCCACAAGAATGCAGCAGAAATGTTTCTATGAGCTCAGGTCACTTCCACCTAAAGAGGCCAATTCTCCCAGGACTGTTCTCTATTCTCTCCAGATACACTTTGGCTAAAATGAGCACCAGCAAGAACCTTTGGGATTTGAGTGCTCAAGGGAGAGCACACCTCCTGTGAGAAGGTGCTCCCCAATTTCTGTATTTGTCCTTTGGATAGGAAAAGGAAGTGAATGCTGAAGAAATAACTCTGTTCTTGCTAAGAAAGCCCAGTAATTGTGAATCTGTTCCCAGAAATGCTTCATCCTTCAGGGAATTCTGTGAGGAGTCACAATGGATTTCCCAAGGTATTCTCTCTATCCAGGAGTGAGGTCTGCCTGGAGGAGAGTTTCCTTCCTCATTCGCTGGAAATAGTTGAAGACAGATCCTGCTGTGAAGACTTTCACTGCCTGCAAATGCTTCTTCCTGCAGAAGATTCTTAACGATGTGCAAATAACTTTTTTTCCCTCTGGCTGCTAAAGGCAGGCAAGCACAATTTGTTTCTAAGTTGGTAAGTTTTCATTATAGTTCTCAGTTACTTTTATTGTCATTTCTGGAGGTATTTGTTTCCATTCTGTCTCTTCTGGAATGCAGCTAGCAGCAAAAGTTGAGAGTTCTGTTATCCTGCACTGCCACTGGAAATGTTTCTGGCCTTTGCAGTGACTTGCAAGTTCATTTGGGCAGCTCCAGCTGGATTCATGCTGGATATGCTTAGAGACTTGGAAATTTGCTTTGAATTACTTAAAACAAGAATGGTCTCTTATTGACACATTTTCCAGAGACTACTTGAGGGGAAATACTGAAAAACAACATACATGCAGCTCTGCTCATAGGGTGGTCCAATATTATTCCCTAATTCATTCAGGCGGCAGACAAAGATTTAAAGTGCTTTCTTTGCAATACTAAAAAAAAATAAAATAGAAACCACAAAACCAGTATAAAAAATATTGATCTTTCCCCATTAGGGAAAAGAATATCTGGCCTAGTCCCTAACTAGTATAAACTGAGGAGACCATTGCCAGAACTTCATAGCTGGGATGTAAATGCAATATTGCCTCTCGAGCAGGAGCAGCTTAGATCTGTTAAAACCACACACACATTGGAACACACAGGGCTGGACAGTTAGAGGCAGCATTCCCCAGAGCTCAGGACAGCCAGAACTAAACTTGCTTCCCATCACCTTCTTTCCCAGGGTAAAAGATTGTTTCCATATGGCAGGGCAGGGACACTGGAGTGGTTACCAGGTATGATGGGATGTTTCTCTGGACAGCCTTCTTGCGATTCTCAGGATCCAAGCTTTTCACTTGGGCTGTCACTTCTCAGTCTCCATGAAAAGGTGATCCAAATCAATTTGGGAGGGATGGGATTTTTAGAGATGAGAGATAGAGAAAGGTGCTGAAAGGTGAGAAAAAGCATGAGAGTTCTGACTTACGAGAGAAGACAAAACTGTATGAGCATCCCCCTTCTTCTCAAATAGCTCAAGAAAGATAATTCTTTATGAAACTTTGAGCTTTATTCATCCCTAGATGTGGAAAAACCTGTTATTCAAATGGAGGGTTGGCAACATGTGGTGGCAGTATCAGCCATGCTTCCTATTCCTGAAGAGGAAATAAGATTCAGAACTGTAAATCCCTTCCTAGAGAAGGATTCAGGCAAAGAGAAAGCATCTGGAGAAAGCAGGGAGTTAGAGCTGCTTCTTCAAATCCCTGGGATGAACAAGACTGAACTGCATTCAGTGATACATGCACAGTATATGCACCTTTCTCAATTATATCCCATCTTTGCAGTTGGCATTTGCTGAAAAAGGAGTAGAGGAGCTTTCCCAGCACCTGGTTTCTCCTCAGCCTTGTGTCCACATGCAGCTTCCAGGGGAGAAGGAACAAAGCTGCAGCAATTCCCAGGCCTCTTGGTGTACCCACTGTTGGCCCTCTTTGCTTGAGCCAGACGTAAGAGTAAGAGGAATAAAGAGTGACTTTAAACTGTTAACAAAGAAAAAGAATTCCTCCCAATTCAACTCTGCACCTCTTTACTAGATGTGTTTGTGGTTTTTCTTTCAGTTGTAGGTTTTGATGAAAAAGCAGCAATGGGAGAAAACAGTGTTATCTCACTAAGTACAGCAGTTTTTCTACAACAAACCTGTAGTAGCATTACAAAAAAAAACTTTTAACAGAAACATCCACAACAGTCCTGAACAGACAGACTAAACAGCATTCTTGGGGCTGAGCAAGAAGCCTGGCAGTCTCTGCTAAAGGCAGGGTAAAAGTGGAATATCAGCAAAGTCACCCTGAAAAATAATAGGTGGGCTATATATAAGAGAAGGATAAAATGGGATAGGTTGGAAGGGGCCTTAAATTCATCTTGTTCCACCCCCCTGCCATGGACAGGACACCTCCACTAGACAGTGTATTTCGTACTGACCCTGGCTAATTCACACTCATACATGAAATAAAGGCAAAGACAAAAGGACAAGAATTGAGGTATTAGTTATCTGTGCTTTGCATAAGGAAAAATGAATCATCAGCTCACTCCACTGCAGGGAACAATTTAGCAGTAGTGTTCTCAAAATGGTTTATTATGCTTAAGAAAATTTAGAGGTGTTTCTACAGGAAGGACTGATGAGGAAATCATAATATGAGAGGATTTAAAATCCCAGCTATAGTCTTCTATGGAATGATGTTGAGGGAATTTGGATTATGATGAATATTAGGACTGTAACATTGAGGAGTGTTAATCATGAACAACCTGGTCTAGTGGGAGGTGGCCCTGCCCATGGCAGAGGGATTTGGAATGAGATAATCCTTCAGGTCTGTTCCAACCCAAACCCTTGTGTGATTCTGGGAGCAGGACCTCTTTGTGCAAGCTACAGATGTGCCCCTTTGCAATGTCAGCTTCCTTCTAAGCAGGCCCAATTAATGCAGAGTGTTTTATATTACTTATTAATGCATGCAAATTAATATTCTGCAAACTAAGAAAAATTATGTAGTCAAATATTCTTGATTCAGCTTTCTCTTGGTTTAATTGTTGAAGATTTGAGTGTTAGTGAGAAGAAAAGCATTTCCACCTGTAAAATCTGATTTAACAGAGCTGTAATCTAGCCTGTTAATTTGAAGCATTGCCAAGTGGTTCCTTGTGAAAAAGCAGTGTAAATCCAGGAGACCCAGAGGGGCAAGTGAAAAGGTGCCTATTTTTGTAAAAGGTCATTCTGAACTTTTGACTCTGAAACTGGGGGCTTGTTCTCGACCTGGGCATTTCTGGTCTTTGGACTGAGGCTGGTCAAGAATGCTGAAAACAGAGCTACAGGAGAGTACCCATTTTCACTTATGGAAACTGAGGGGTTTGCAAGTATGTCAAAATCTAATCCAGTGTACAGGGGGCTTTTTCTGCCAGCCAACCCTCCTGTTCACAGTGTAAACCACTGCACTTCTCCCTCTGGGCAAAATGGAGAATTTGTTCAGGCCCGAATGTCTTTTCATGATGCAACTTCACCCCCTTCTATCAAAAGCAGCTTTTTTTTTCATGCAGTAACCTGATTTTCCCACTGTTTTTGTAGTCATAAGAATTTCAGTGCAGAAACAGTGGTTTGGTGCTTTGGGAATTACAAACCAGCTAAAGCAATTCCAGTCATTGTTCCCCCAGCTGTATTTCCACCCCTCTGTGGACCCCCCATTCAGCTTTTCCAGGTTAGTGGGAAGTCAGTAAGAATTAATGAAGGTAAAATTACATGAATGCCTAAAAGATTAATTTATGCTGATTACTTCCTTGTTTACAGGGAATCAAATATCTCCTAACATGAACAGAAAGTCTCTAACATGGTGAAAAGTTGGAGACTGCTTGAGAAAGCCCTTTGAAGGTTAAAGACAATGTTAATATCTTACAGTCAGAATTATGTGCAGCACAGTAGGGTCACCAACAGTAAACCATGAATGGGTCATAGCACTTACAGAACAGAAGTACCACATAAATTCACATTCATAAATAACATCTGGAGTCCCATAGGACAGCAAAGGAAGTAGATTTGAGCTTTCTCATACTTTCCCTCAGTATGTGAAACATTATGAGAATTCCTTCTTATTTAAGGTGACTAAGTGTTAAGGGATGTGCATAGAAATTACTGAGATCAAGCTCTTAGGGCTGGATTGTAACTTTTTGTTGAGCTTGTTATGATTGAGGTTCATTCTGTATTTGTAGTTTCTGATTATGTCAACCTAATTGTCAATCAGAAAATCTTGACCCACTCAGCTTAAGATGGATTTGGCACCGAACAGCAAGCTGGAGGATTAACAAATCAAGTGAACTTCTACTGTACTATCTACTGGACTTCCTACAGAGTCCATGTGCAGAGCTCTGTCTGAAATCACTACTCTTCAGAGATGAGGGCATAAGACTCTAGAAGGAGGTGTTGTTTTATGTGACCAGTCAATATAAAAACATGATTTATAATGGGAATTCTAACAAAAAACAACAAAGCCAAGACCCATGTCTTGAATAGCCTGAGAAAGCTTGAATACATCAGTGTATAGAGATGTTAGTGCTTTTCTTCACACAACTGATAAACATTTGGAAGTGGATATATGACTTGAAAGAGAGACTTTAGTAGGTCACACTGCTAGTAAAGTTTCATTGATGATATTTTCTGTACAGGTTGATATTAAGGATAATTTTTGTGGTTGATAAACCTGGTAAATTCTAGTAAGTCAGTTGTTTATGACATGAAAGTGTCTAATAGCTTGTTGTGCTGGCTGTGGCACTGCTGTTTAGATAAATCATAATGCACCTCCCAAGGATTCATAAAGTTTGCAGAAATGGGTCCTTAATGTGCAGGTTTAGTATTACTATTGACCCACAGTGTGATTTGCAGGTGGTTTATGGCTTAAAAGTGGCCTGGGAATGATAGCAGAGGACTACACAGTAGGAGCTTAAAGACCATTGGAAAGATAAGTCATTTTTTCCAGTTCAGAAGTGTCCTTGCTCAGCTCCCCAGAAGGGCCTTGCTGCTCTGCCAGCCTGGTACAAACCTGTATTGTTACTGTTCTGTGACTTTTGTGCAAGGCTTGAGTAGCAACCAAAGCACCTACAGGCACATAAGAAATTAGTCCCCTCTCACTTAGCAATGCAGGACCAAACTGAGATTCTTTTTGGTTAAATCCAGGTCCTTGCAGGATCTTGTGGCCTAAACCATTCATAACTCCACCAAGCTTCATCTTTAAACTAATTAGGTTACTTGCTCTCCTGGGAGGTTGCCTCCAAACTTGTGTTGAAACTGCTCTAATTTACTGTCCTAGCAAGAGTCCATGGAAATTGCTATCACCAGTGACATCAGGTGCCAACAGCCCTCTGAAGAGTCACTTGTCATAGCTGCTTTGTGTTGGAGAGAGTTTCCTTGATTTCCCTTTTCCTGCTGGCTTTCTTTTGCTTTTGAGTAACATCTTGCATATGGAAAAGTGGCCTGGGTTGCCTTTGCGTAGTAAAAATGCTGTCTTATTTTTAATTTCAACCAGTTCCTATTGGTACAAACAAGCTGAATAATCAGCCAGCCATTGTGTCTTACAGTTAGCAAACTGCACAGCTGGCCCAGCTTCTGTGCACCCCAGCAATTAGTTCAGACTGACTCTCTTGGATTGTTTTTGCTGCATCTTGGCTCTCGATTGCTGGTTTGCAGCACTGACTCACACACTCTGTACAAAGTTTTTCTATGGCTCTATAGACACTAAATTTCCTTTCAGTTATACATGAGACCATGACACCATTGAAATTCAACCTTGTAATATTTTTCCTTGCATGCTTTTGTGGGCCTGATTTTACCCTCCTAACCTGCCTAAATAAATCCTCGCTTGATGCCTTCGTGCCAGCCCTTCCAGCAGCACAGTGTAAGGCTATCCTGAAAAAACATTCCAGTGGTTTTTAGCTCTCCTTGGTTGCTGCACACCTACAACTGCTCCTGTAGCTTTGGGGAGCTGTTGTCCTGATGTTGCTGCATTGTGTGTCTGACCTTCAAGCCTACAGCCTCCTTCAGTCATGGGGGAGCCAACCCTTCCATTCCTGGCTCTGCAGCTGTGCACAGCCACCAGTAAATCACGTTCCCCTCTCAGTGGGAATTAGCCATGCACTGACAGGCTGTGGATATAAATAACAACGTGTGTGGAACTTAAGGTGCATTCAATTGATCAGTCTGATAATAAAATAATTCACTGGCAGCTGGTCTTCATTACAGATTTCATCGCTGTTCCTGAAAAAGCTGAGTTGGTATCCTCCCTTTTTTTCTTTCTTTTTTTTTTTTTTTTTCCTGAGAAAGTTTTCCATTTCCCATTATTTCCTGCTGGGAATGATATAATTCATAAAACAGGTGTCTGTGCTGTACTGATTGAGGCTAATGCCAACAGAAGGAGTCTTGGGGGGAAGGGGAGAGGGAGAAAGTTCTTCATGTAGGGGAGAAAGCTGTTCCTGAAGAGAGTTAAATCAGATTCTTAAAAAAAAAAAAAAAATCTGTCTTGATTTGCCCTACTCTTGATGCCAGAGAGAAATAAATTTACAGGTCTTTTAGTGAAACACAAAAAGCTGTCTCCCACTTTTGCCTTTGACAAAAATAGCTTTCTGCTAATTTCAGAAAGGCCTTCTCTGGACACTGTACTTAGAGTGGTTTCCTGGGTTCCTCTAGATGAGTTTGTTTCATTCAAAAGGGATTATACATCTTGGGCTCAGAGAGCCTTTAAATTAGAACTGCCTATGTGTAACTTAATTGATGCCAGCATTCTCTGGCCCTCAGGCTGTTCCCTTGTGCCCTCATCTAAGGTACTTTGACCCAACCAACTGCAAGTCCTAACACAAGTCTTGCATAAGTGAAGCCATTAAATTGACAAGACCAAAGGGGGAAAAATATTATAGGGGCACAACTGTCAAATTGTAGACTTAAAGGAGCCAAATCATAGTTAATTCTCCTTTTTATTATTAGAATTTTGTTTTAATTGTTTGGGGAATTGGGCAATCCTGTGAAGCTGAGGTAGATCCTCTGTTGTTTAACAGCTTATCAATATTTTCATCATGACATCTGATTGCTATAATCATGCTTTGAGATTATTTTCTTCATGAAGTCAGTTTATCATTGAACCCATACAAAACCCAAATGAGTGGCAGTTCTGTGACTGTAGTGCTGGACTGCTTTCAGTAAAGATTTTTCCCTGTCATTATTCAGTTGAGATTTTGCATATGAAAACCTCTTGCATTTTTGCTCCTATTCTGAGACAAAGACAAAGGGATATTTTGATATAACCAGGAATTGTTTCAGGGTCTGTGATAAGTGAGCACATTGGAAATAATCTTTGTTTTCTCAAGACAGAACATTTCAGAACAGGACTGGCTTTTGTCTGAGGCAATGCACTGACATCAGCTCTCTGCACATTTCCCTGCTATGCTCCTCTAGGTCAGACACTTTTAAGGTCAACTCCTCTGCAGGAAGGTTAACTGGGATGTGGCTGAGGAGTCTGAGAGCGAGAAGTAACCAAAAATATTCGGAAGGCATCGTGCCTGGTATGGACACAGGACAACTCCATGGGCTGGGCTTGCAGGGAGGGAGAAGGGGAGCAGCTGAGTGGCTGAATATTCAGACTATTTTTAGGCTTCCTTCCAAAGCTTTGTTGGAAGGCTGGCTTGCTTCCTTAATCTTAGTGAAGCTATCAGATCAGCTGTGTTACTTGTAAGGATTTTTATTAATAGAACTGCTGGGGAGACTTCTGGTTTCTTGTTGCAAAATGTAAAGAACTATCACCACAATGTAGAATGAAAAGCATTTTTAAAATCACCACACAAAACCTCCAGGGTCTTGGAAATTAAAATATACGCAGACCCAGAGAACAAGTATTAAAAAGTATAAATTTTGTTGCATCAAGCATGCTGTTCTGAAGGGGAGCTGTGAATTCAGCTTGGAATATTTTCTTGTCATAGAGGTTGCTGTGACCTTCAGAGTAGTGAAGGGGAAGGAGCTTGAAGGGGACAGGGCCTTCTTTTCCTTGCAGGAGTATCTAAGGCTCTCCAATTCTCCAGTTTTCAGACTGGGAAAGGTTGTGTTTGACCTTTCTGCACCCAGTTCTGACTGCCTTGCAAGGAATGCTCCTGGAGCTGCCCATTCCCCTGGTCTGGAAGCAGCAGTGCATAAATCAAGTTGTATTTGTGCATGCCTCCTTCTGGGCCAGGTTGAACACCTTTTCCAGCATGGTCCATCTGCTGTCACCATTCCCCAATCAGTTTCCTCTTGGATGTGCACATCTCAGTGAGGCTGCTTTCTAACACAAAGCCATTGAAATAATCAGAACTATGTTTTTTCTTACCCAGTTGTTTTGTCAGGAAAGCATTAGAATATGCTTTTATGGGTATCTTGCTGCAGTAAAAGCCAGACATGGGACAAGCAGCTGGGGAGGGGATTGGAGTGGTTCTATGTCCATGGTCTGGGCACCTGGACATACCTGTAGGTGGGTGTGTCTTAAAGCTGTGCTTTAAAGGTTAAATTTTCTTTTCCCTACATAAATCGTAGTTAAATACCTGGTTCCTGTTGAAAGTCATCCTGAAGGTCAGGACTTGGATGTTTAACTCCCATTTGTGTCTTTTGAAAGCCCACATTTTTTATTTTGCCAGCGTGCAGCAGCATTCCAGCGAGCCCAGCTAATTTTGAGATACTCAACATAAGAAAAAAAACTTATAATGTGAAAATGCTGTTAAATTTGACAAACCTGCTTTGCAATGCAAAACTCGTTCACCGCAAAGAAGTTGAATCAAAGGCTCACCAGTGCCAACTAATTATTTAATGTTCTCCAGCTAATGTTGTTATGCTGCCAAAAATGTGCGTTTCCATCTTTTTCTTTTCTCGTTAGAGGAGGATAAGCTCATAAATTATTTTTCTGCTTGAGTTGTTTGATTTGGACTAAATTTTCTTTTATGAAACTACATGTCTGCTCCCTCTGCTCACCAGCAAACTTTGAAAAAATGGCACATCATCTCTTTGTTGCTGAAGCTACAAGCAAATACATTTAATTGGGTTTTATCACACTTTTCAAACAAAATCTATTGAAAATACTTATCTGAGAATCCAGAGACCAAAATGAACATGTGACTACTTGTTCCTACAAGCCTTTGACTATAATGGTACAAAATAAGGTGATAGTTGGTTGCTTGTCAAAGACTTGAGAGATCTGCCTTCAGTTTGCTGGCGTTGTAAACCACTAGAGGTGCTGTAAGATTGATGACAAGTAGCTTCAAAAAGGCTTTTATTACATGAGAACAAACCCTGGAATTGAGGTGCAGTTCAGAGGTGCTGAGGGTAAAGCAGGGAGTTTAACACCTGAACACAGATGTCCTTCAGTGTCACCTGCCAGCAACTGGGGCTTTGCTGCACACCAGGACTAATCAAACCCTGGCATTCTGTCCTTGTAAGGCAGGGGCTGTTGATGTGAGTGCAGGCAGGATCCCCTGGATTTGATCCTGATGTAAATTCACACCCTATACATGTCCCCTTGTTGCAATACCCAAAGATAACCATTTTCTAATAGAAGTTTATTTTTTGGACACATCAGCTTGCAGCTGTCCCATCTGGAGGTTGGATTTCATCAGCTCTTGTAAACAGCATATTTCTTGCTGGTTCAGAGACTGAGAAAGAGAGAGAACCCAGGATATTACTGCTGTGATGTAGTAAATAGTGCAGTCCTTGTGTTTCAGTGCCACCCTGTGCTTCCCTCCAAAGGGACAGAGGATTGGTTGGGTTACATCCCACAGACACACGGTTTCCTGACAGCCCTCACTCCCACCCACTTCCTTGTGGGGCTGAGGTCCCAGGGGGATCTGTGACTGACAGGTACCCCATGAGGCACCAGCCAGCTGCTCTGTGCAAGAATTCCAGAGACCCTTGCAGATTCCCAGCTTTAAGGATCACTGCAAACTGAATCTGTCCTCTCAGTCTTGCTCCACGTTCTGAGCAGCCCTGTGGGAAGCCTGTCAGGTTCCTGGAGATCACAGGTGAGGAGAGCACCAGAGACTGAGAAAGTGGTTTACAGGCTTCCTGTGCAGTACTTCAGTGGCACCAGGGCACAGCAGAGCAATGGTTGGAAACAAGGGCAAAACTGGGAAAACCAGGAGAATTTTCCTCCAAAGAGGCAGCAATCCCGTATGTACCCTTAGTGCAGAGACAGCCTGCAATGGTGAGCTGGAGGTAATGCTGCACTTTGGCTAGAGCAAACCTGCCTATATGGAAATAGAGCTGTTCCTATGAATAGGAAGCATTTGTATTTGTTATGAGAAGTAAAGCCAGCAGGAGATCCCTTTGGGGTAAGAGTCAAAGTCTGAGATCTTCAAACTGAGGTCTCATGACAAGGCATTTCTAAAAATGTGTAAATAATCAATCTGTCAGATTTTTGGCAGAGCTTTTGCTTATATCTCCATCCTGAACCTGACACTTGTAGTGCATGGAACTGGCCAGTCAAAGAAGTAATTGAGGAATTAAACTATTGTAGCCACAGATATCTCAAATCTGTCATAGCTGGATTCTTTGTAGCAAAATTCAGCATAAAACACTCTATGGAAGTAAATGCCTTCAATGCCACTGGAAAAATGGAACTAAGAAAAGGTGGGTTGAGGTCTTAGTGACAGTGCTTGAAGAATCTGAAGCAGAACCTGGCAAAGCTGTATCAGAAGCTTAGATTTCTCAGATCTATTTCAGCAAATGAATGTGTGGGACATTAGTCTAAATGCTTGAATTTCATTAGGGGAGAAAAGAGACAACGAAACGCTGAATTTCCATGGGCAGAAAGATCTCTCTGGATCTCAGCTGACTTCACACATGGTAGTGATCCAGTGGCAGTCAAAAGCATAGCAGGGAATATCAGATTATCATCTAAATTTGTTGGGGGCTAGGTTTCTTTCCTTTTGTTCCTTTTTACTTATAGATTTTTTTTTTTCCCCATAAACTGCTAGGAAACATCAACAACTGGGTACGTGACGTCACACTGCTTAGAATTTGTAAATCAAATGTCCTTGGCCTCCAATGTGGGTGCTCTCTTTGAGTTTGTTGTAGTACAAAAGGGAGGAAGATGCTACATTCAGATGGCAAGTAAACTTTTATAGAAAACTTTATATCATGGGCAGCCTTAAAGACCATACACAGCACCTGACTCAAAACTCAGGCCTCAACTCTGGTGTTCTGGCAGTGAGTGAGATGGCCTGTTGAGTTCTGGCTCTTCAGGGGCATCACAAATGAAATCACAGCACCCAGGAGAGGCCTTGTGTTGAGTAGTCTGAGTACAATCCTAAACCATCAAAGCCTCCTGGCAGCATGGCACAGAGCTGGAGTCTTGATCTCTTGTTCTCCAGGTCTCCATATCCATTCATCTCCTCAGCTGGGACTACACAGGCTGTTTAATAGAGAAAAACCACAGAAGATATTCCAAGTGGTACAAATGTTACTTTGAGAGATTGCTGAGCTTCCAGGTGCCTGTTTGCCATCTTTAACCACGGCCCTGCAGGTATTTAAGGATGACTGTAGCTGGGAGGGATGGGGTAGTGCCTGCATCCAGACTTCCTTCCTCCTGGGTTCCTGGCATCAAGAGATGCAGTGCAAGTTCTGATCTTGCTGAAGCTCATGGGAGTTGAGGTGACTTGCAGGACTGAGGACCTGGGATCCTGGGCTCAGTAAAACTGCATTCACACTCACTTGTGTCAGCGTGGGTGTGTGATATCCTCAGGAAAAACACAGAAAGTGAGAAGAGAGCACAGCAATGAAGTTATGTGCAAAGGAAAGGACAAATTGTTCTTGGATGCTTCCAGGTCACTTGCTAGGGTTTGGCTGCCAGCTTCTTCCACCTCAACTTCATGAAAGCCTTTCCATTGCAGTGGTCATGTCCATATCTCACCATCTGAGTCAAGTGGATATTAAGCAGTTTATGCCCCAGGCAGTGAGTGCCTATTTAACCACTCTTTGGAAGGCTGAAGGAAGTCTAAGAAGAATTTTTAGCAGAGCTGCAGTAAAATAATTCAGAGCCATCTTAGTGCTGTCCTGAGGTTCTCCTGCTGCAGCTGGGATACTGCTCTTGCTCTAGGAAGAAGCAGTGTTATTGCAGCTTGCAGAATCTGTTCCCTGAGCTGGAGCTCCTTGGTGGGTGGTGATTAATGGAATGATATCCTGAGAAGTGCCACCATATGGCTCAGGGGTGCTGAGAAACGTCTCCAGGGTCAGGAACTGCTCACAAGTAGCTCTGAGTGTAACCAATATTTCCATCAGGGTGAGTGGGATTCACCCAACTGTGCCCCTGATGAGCTGCTGTGAACGTGCACTGTGAGCTGTGATTTAAACTGACAGAAGCTCATTTTGTAATGAAGAGTTTTTATCTTCCATCCATTTTACTACATAGCTGTGCCCCATATGCCTGCCTCCCAACTGCACTTGTGGGACTTAAAAATCTTTTGTTTCTTGCCAGCTGAGAATCAAGTAAGGCGGTGAAAATACTGAATTACTCTTTATTCAATTCTTGCAGTTGTTTGCTGTAGCTCAGAAACAGATTTCTGGGGTTTGTTGCTGGTCTTACTTTACATTTACAAAGGCACTCTGGATAGAAACAGCTAGTTTTAAAATGCATTAAGGAAGACCTGCTTTAAAAAGAAGTTCAGAAATCATTGCAAAGATGACTAAATTTTGTAATTTATTTTGTAAACTGTATGCTTTATTTTAAAATGCTGCCAAGTATTGATTATGGTCTTAAAAAAAATCCCAAGGACAGAGAACCTAAGTCAGGGACAGGATATTAATAGACACATTAGCAGGTAAAAATAACAACTAATGTTTTGGGAGAGAGGGCATTTTCCTAGGAGTTCACCAAATGCCCTATAAGCAATACATTAAACTCATCTCTTCCATTCTCTTGGCTTTCTGGCTTGCCATGTCTCCCTAGTGCAGCCTTGGAAGAGAATGAAAGGCAGAAACATCTGCAGGGTTTGTACCAAATCCCTTTCTGCCTTTGACACCTTTTGTTTCAAATTCTTGCTGTATTATTTGACAGAGATGAGTCTGCCTGCAGTAAACAATAACCCATGCTATAGAGGTAAATGTATCCTCTGTGCAGGCATTAGTGAGCAGGGGAGGGAGAATTGTGCCACTGCAGGCAGCTTCCAGTTGAGTCATTCTCCAGCTGGCACTGCAGGAAGTGATCCTGCTGGGACCTCCCAGTGACCCTGCTCCTCTGCAGCTGCTACCTGCAGAAATGTTTAATTCCAGCTGTCCTTTGATGTG
Organism: Polioptila caerulea; assembly: GCA_013397295.1. Lineage (NCBI taxonomy): Eukaryota > Metazoa > Chordata > Aves > Passeriformes > Certhiidae > Polioptila > Polioptila caerulea. The sequence continues at coordinate 162,101 of VYXF01002122.1, read as the reverse complement.
CACTAGCAGGTAGGTCCTACAGGGAGGCACAGTGTCACAGGCACTGAGATCTGTTAGGAAACTGTTCCTTCCAAAGGGCATTTTGTTCTCTGCTCTCCTGATCAGCCCCTCCTTGGGGCAGCCTTGCTGTCTGGGAGGGGTTCCCTCGTGGCAAGCAGAGGTGGAAGATCTGGTACATCTGCATGCACTGGAGCACAGCCACTTGACAGATAACACATTTGAGGTTTTACTTAATGCAATTGGAAGTATAATTCAAAACTGGCATGAGCCAAGTTGAGGATGGTGGCATTGACTGAAGTGTCAAGGTCAAGAGTAGAGTGGGTCTATTAAGAGTCTGTGAAAACTTCCAAATAGCTTTTTCCCTGCTGATAACACAAATGGTGCTACTTTAAGACTGTTTGACAATATTGCAGTGGATGGTGATGGAAGAGGATTTATGCTAAAACTGAGGGCATATGTTATCTAATTAACATTATGTATATATAATATTCTATGGATTTCCAGTTATTGATAAGTTTGGCACTATTTTCAATTTTCCTTTTTAGTTAAATTAGCTGTAACTATCTTGCTCTTGAGAATTATGCACACTCATTTTCACTTACAAAGCTTGTGCATTTTAGGCAAGAAAAATACATTTGTACTGACTGAAAACTCTTCCTGAACTGAATGGGAGTTTTATCTTTGGAATCACTGTGAATCACACAGAGTATTTCTGCAGGGAAGATTTCAGAACTTTTCATTTGTGTGCACTAGGAAAATGTATCCTGGATAATGTCTCTGCTTAGGTTTAAAGCTGCATCTAAGAATTGGCTTTCAGAAAAGAATAATATAAAGTATGCAACACAGACTGCAGATTTTCAAAGACTTTAACCTGTCTGTAATAGCACCTACCCATAACTTACACTCAGCTTGACCTCTGGAATTAGCTGGGTTTTTGTTGTTGTAGTTCAGTTTCACAGCATGGATACGTGACACAGTTCTGGCTGGATTGTGTTCAGAGTTCTGTGCTAGGACAAGTCGCTGGTGTTGTGATAAGTCCTGCCTTACACTTAGATCTTTCTGCAAAAACATTAAGAATTTCAGTTTTATTGGATTATGTTCTTCCCTAAATTTAGGGGATGCTACCAGACCTATGCAGATTGCAGTTCAGTCATTTGCATTCCTCTAGTGTAGAAAAAGCCAGGCATTGTCTGTGCCTTGCATCAGTTTCATTGGAGACATTGGCCATGTGGGTTAGGGTTTGGCTTTCAAAAACACAGAACCATTGGCCCACTCTTAGATGGGCTTGGAGAACCAGCCCAGGGCTGCCGTAAACTCAGTTCAGCTTCCATGGAAGGGTGGCTGCTGCTTCTGTTTCCAGCTGAGGAAGTTATTCATTCCAAGTTAGTTTCAGAAAAGGCCTGACAATTGCTGCTTTTTGCACAGTTCTTATTCCAAGTCCACTGGTGGAGAGGGAAGTGTCTAAGCAATCAGAGCATAAGGCTCTGCAGCTGGATTAAAAGAGCATTTCTCTTCCAACAGTGTCCTTATCTTTAGGTACATCCAGAGGCACTGGTTTCAGCAACACAAATAGGAACTGTATAAATGTACATTTCATGGGCCTGGATAATGTTATGTCAGGGAAGTGATCACACAGCCACCATTATTCTTGTCTATACAAAGGCAGACAATCTTTAGATCTTAAAATCTGACCAACAATTAGAAAAAAGCATGTGTTAATAGTAATTAACATTGAGTGGTGTCTTGGAAAGCATGAGGCTTTGCTTTATAGAGCCACTGACTGATAGTTGGATGTAGGTGCTTGTTCTGTTGTACAAGTGACTGATGCAGTCAAGCTGATGGTATTTTGCTGAAAGCAAGTCAAGAGAAAATTAAACAGTGCATGTTGGATATTGTTGTCCACAACACTAAAAGAATTGTATTACTTTCCACTATTACTAGCCTGACTTCTAAAGGAAAAAGATTAATGAATTCCCATTATCATTGACAGTGTCTGTCTTGTGTCTCTCAAATTACCTCTACCAATCTGTTCATCTTCCTGTTGGTTAATTCCTGTCAAATTTCTCTGAGGCTACAGTAAAAATCATGATCAACCAAGTTTCTTCCTAGCAGACAGTGTCTGGGGAAAGGATCTCCATGAATTGTCCTAATTGAGTGAGTTTGCACCTGATTAGGCATCAGAGAAGCTACCAGGGAGAGAGTTCTTTGATAAAGCTTCAGTCAAAGCTCTCAGCTGTGGAGATGAAGCAAACTTCAGTAGTCCTGCTGCTCACAAAGCAAACTGGCATGGCTGAGTTGGAACTGGTAGCACTGATGTTGTGTCTGTAGGTTGCTTAGGGCCTTGAGACTTCCTGCTGCAGTAGCCATCCCATGGAGCTGAAAGTCACAGTAACTAAGTGACTGATTAGGATGGTGCTGTTGGCACCATGACAACAAATGTCTTTCACCAGGAGAAAATTTGTTTTCCAAGTTTGTAGTTTATTGGATTTAATAGTAACTTGATTCCTTAACTGCTTTGTGAGCCCTTAGTCAGAAAAGCAGCTGAGATTCTGAATTTCTGCCCATCTCCATTGCATTAGATGAGGGGAAATTTCTCTAAATGTCCATCAGGTTTAACAATGACTAATCATCAGTAACAGCTGGAATAATGCAGAAAGCACTTGTTATGCAAAAATATGCAAACATGGCAAGTGCAGTTCATTGCTTCTGTTTCTACAATCGAAAATGTGGAAGATTTTGCAATGTCATGAAAATGAAATAGCTGTGCTACTCTGGAAAGAGCAGCCCTGCATAGCTTTTGAAGGGGAAGAGAAGAAACCTGATGCTTGTGAATGGCTGAGTCTCTCATGGACCAGTTTTGAACTGGCAATTTAGTGCTTTTGCATCTCTTTCCCTCATACACACACATGAGCCAATGTTCCATCAAAAACAGCCTGCTGTACTGCTGTCCTTTCAGAGGAGAAATTCAAACATATTTGTTTGCATGTTTTCATGCATTTGAAGCATATTCTAGGATTAGGCTTGCTACTAAGAAAATCCCACTGTGTAGAGATACAGTACCACAGCAATCCTTCTTCCAGAAATGCACACTGGTCATTCCTTGGGGTCTGGTTAACTGGTTGAACAAGTTTACCTCCACTGCATGAGGGAGAGACAAATTTGTTCTCTGATTTCCTCAATGATAGCACGTTATGGATGGCTTAGTAGCTCTCAGGGTTTCAAGCTGGAATCATTAAAGTACCAGACAAGCTTTCCATATTTGTTTGTGTGTCACACCCCAGGAAGGTGAATGTGAATAGAGGTTGTAGCACATAATGAACATGTGAACAGAGTTGTAAGAACTGGTTCATCATGGCTGTATTTGTGCTAAGAGGGATCCTGACTTCTCTTTTCTGATTCACTTGCAATTTTTGTGTAAATTCTCATCTTCTGATGGGATTTATGCTAAAATGAAGGTGAGAATGTATTCCTTCCACCGACCAATCATGGCCAGTAAGTTTATATGCATCAGTCACACTAGATGTGGGCTCAGTGCTCTACTTTTATATAGAGATAATGGGGGGAAAAAAGAAATGTCAAAACTTCACTGGTGAAAGAGGCATTTCTAGGAATATATATAGCAAGATGCACTCAAACCAGGGAATAAATACTATTTCCTCTTTCTGCAGTTGGTATAATTTGTGCTGTGGCAATGCCTGAGGTCCCATTTGGATGGTCACTGAAAGAATAGACAGCCTCCTGAAGATCTCAGTCCTGCAACTTTTGTAACTGTCTTCCCACTTTCTCCTTAAATGGTTTGTTAAATCTGCCAAATGATGAGGAAGTTTCTCAAAAGTGAAACATGTTTTAAATGGGAGAAATATTAATGCTAACACTATTCCTGGTCTATGATATAAAGGAATATTTTAAATAGTGTAACAATTTTTTCAGTTCAAATACATCTTCATACTTTTATGGCCCTGTAAAGCATCCCACTTGCATGTGGGAATCCCAAGTAGAGAAAAATTGAGTGTACAGTAAGAGAAGTGATTGCTCCTTTGAGAATTCGAGTTTCAAGTCCTACTGAAGTGATGACATCTGGGTGCTACTCCAGATATCTGAGGGGATATGCTTTGTTACCCAGTGCAACATCCACACCTGAATTAGTCTGCCCCTCAGAATTCCTGCATTTCATTTTCTGGAGTTCTGCTTTGCTCAAATGCTGTCAGACAATTCCTGCTGTCAGATGACACCATAGAAAAGTAGAACAAAGAGAAAATAATGTCATTACATAATGTCTCTGCTCTTTCCCTCATCTTAGAAAGTGACTTTGCATCAAACTGGAGTGCTTGCATCTATTTCCCTTTAAGAAATAAATGGGTTTGTTTTCTGCACCAGGGTGGAAAGAGCCAGCCATACCCATGGTACTGCCACAGGCATGTGATCACTTACAAAATACAATTAGTAACCATGTAATCATGTGTTTCTCTCCCATATTTTTCCTGGGGTGGTGCTGTTCAGTAGTCTGTTGAAAATGTGCCTGAGACAGCCAAAGGAAATGCACTGATAACCAGGATCCCTGCCTGGTGATTCAGCCCTTTCCAGTTTGCTGAAGGTCACCTCCAGCTGCCTGCCTGTTCACGCTTCAGTTTCTCCAAGGTCCATTTCAGTGCTCTGTGCAATAACAGGTTGAAGAATTCAGTTTCTTAAATTGGCATCCTTAAAAAGCCCTGCTCTGAAAATCTAAACACTTTAATGATTATGTGAATCCACTCTGCAGGCTTTTATATAATAATTTTGGTTTCTTTCTTTTTGACATTCAAGAACTAAAGCAGAGAATCCAAAAAACAAGCAAAATACTTGAAACAATTTCTTCATCTCTGGTCTGGCTGCCAGGTGGATGCTACAGAGTAAAGCCTTTTTCTTTTTCACTGAAATCTTTAGAAAAACATGTACCTTTGTCTTCTGTGAAGAATTTTGTTTAACGATGTGTAGAAAATTTGTATCTAATAGAACATCAATAAAGACTTTTCCCTGTTAATGTGCACTAAGGGATTCACCTGGGATGGCATTTTCAACACTCTTAGCTCAGCAGTCTCATACACTTTTGTGTTCTTTATGTACAGAAGCCATGGTTAGAGACACAGATTTAACATGGTCCTGTGCCACACACTTGTTAAAATGTAAATGTCTGAAATCAGCCATTAGCTTTGGGATTTATGTCATTTGTGAAGATGACAGTAAATTTGGAGTTGTTGTAACTGTTGAAGCAACAGTTATTCTGTGAGAGACAGATGAGAAACCTCACTAAAGGGTCTGTGTTTGCTTACACTGATATTTTGTCTTTGTAGCTTTTGCTGTCTTGGGGCTATGTACTTATCCCTCTGCACGACGCTTTCATGTCATCACTAAACATACCTCAGTGTTGTGGGGTTTTGGTTACAGTTCTACAATATTTCAGGTGGCTCACATCACAGTAAGGAAACTGTATTGGGGAGAGAAAAAAATCTAGGCTATTTGTTTAGCCTGTCTTTTCCAGCAGAAACTGGGCAGTCAATGAGCTTGTAGCTGAAGTACTCGAACTGGTAATGCCAAAACAGAAGAGAAACAAAGCCCAGAAGGAGGTTGTAATGAGAGTTCTGCTTCATCTATGGCATCCTTTTGACTCACCACAACCCCTGATGTTTTGGGGAAAGAGGACATCAGGCTTTTTGGAGGCCTAGACTACACAGGCCATCTCTGTTGAAAGTTCAGAATAGGCACTGTGCATTTGTCTGCTGCAGGCCTCTTCATCCATTGCAGTAGTATTTTTCATCTGGCAGCTATTAATGTTTTGTACCTGATAAAACAGGAAAGAGCAGTTTGGAGAATTTGCAGTGGATGCTCAGAGCCTTAATTTCAAGGTACCTTACCTTGTTAAAATGCTTAAAGGGCCCCCGAGCTCTTTATGTGCCTTGTTTAAAACTAGCTCACATTGTTCTGTGCTGCACTGTTACCTGCATTATGAATAAAACTGAGGTTGTGCACTGCTGTAGGTTGGCCAGGCTTCCTGACCTCTGGGAATCTGCATTGTGATTTCCTGTCCAGTCGTGTGCAGTCTTATTTTCTATTTTTATGTTCTGTTTCTGTGTCTGAGCAGATGCTGTAGCAAGGTGCCAATGGGGTAGGAAGTGAGCTGCCTCTGGGAAGCCTCTGGAGAATACTGTGAGCTGGGCTGGGCTGCGCTTCTTGCTCAGCTGGACAAACACCTCAGCTGGCAGCTCCAGGTTTTTTCTGCTGCTGTTTATTATCTCCTGAGAGGAGAAAGGCTTGAGAGAAAGATCCTATTCCATCTGGGTATGCTGCATTTAAGGTAAAGGCATCTTTATTTCACTGAACAAGAGCAATGCTAGTGACAGAAATATTTGAAAAACAGAAAATATTAGGGAATACTCTGATAAAGTGACATCTTAGTGTACATGTTCAAATCCTAAAGTCATTTATAGGAGAAGGGTGTCCAGAAGTAACTGCTCATTACAGCTTTGGAGACTTTGAAGTTCCAGTCTCCTCCCTTAGCACAAAACCAAAGCACTTCCCGGACAAAAGGCATGAGCAAAAGACAGGTGAAGTGAACAATACAGAGCAGTGAATAGGAGTTCTGGAAGGTAAACAGCACTGGAAATGCCAGAAATATCAAAATCAATTTGCCACCATAGAGCTCTCAGAGCTAAGAGCTATTGGGGTGAGGTGCTGACCTCATTACCATTATCAGGAACATTTCCAATGGCATTAGCACAGTTTTGCCTGACGAAATAAAGATGAGTGCATGGGGGTGGGTTGCATTGAGCTGATACTGCTTTTGGTTCTCTGGCTGCTCTGAGGCCTTGAAGAACCAGGGGAGGAAAAGTGGCAAACTCAGAAGGGTGTGAATTCCTCAAGTGGATGCAGCTCAGCCAAGGTGCTGGAGCTCAAACTGCTTTGTATCAGATATTTGCTGCAAATATCTCCTTATCCACATTTTCAATTTCCCTGTGAGGCTCTGTGATTCCAGAACTGTTCACCAGGGCTGAACTCAACTAATCTCCACAGAGGCCTGGAACTTTACTGGGCTCTCTAAAAGAATTTTGTTACATAACTTATGCAAATTCAGGGTAAAGCAAAACTCTGCACCTGTTTCTTGGAATAATTTTCACATATCTAGAATCAGAGTTTAAATTATCTTTTAAGTTATTGATTTAATAGATATTGCTTAATATATTTTATTGTAGTAAAAAGCCCTTCAATTATCAAGTTAATATTTCCCAAGGAAAATCTGTCAAGTCCTAAGTAAAAAGTGAATTGCTGCCCACAGCTGATAGTTTAATAGTTGAAATGCTATTTAATTTCATTATTATTCAAATTTATGTTCAGTTTTCTCAATTAGCATATAAATACTATAAATCTCTTATATGGAAAAAGCCTTATTGTGGAATATTTATAATGATTATAAATAGCTGGGTAAGGCAAAATCTTGGATAACACAGAGCAGTGAACACAAATTAGGCTGAACAAGGTTATGGTACAATGAGAAATGTTTGTATTCTCCAAGTTAATTTCTGTGGAAGAATTTTGGGATCCTTAGGTAGGTATTAAAATCTTTCCTTCTTAAATCTACTCATGTAAAGGAGTAACCATTTTCTTTTATGTGTGGGGTGTTTTTTTGAGGTGGTTTGTGTACCTGTTCTGCAACAGAAACCTTTTTTAAAGGATAAGTTCAAGCTCTTCTTTTGCATCTTTAAAAATTGGTGCTAAAAGGATGCTCTTCCTGTAGCCACCTTTTGCTCAGTGTAGGTATAAATTAGTAATGCAGCTGAAGAAAATATGTTAAATCATTCTGCTCTCTCACTAGAGTAAGGACACAGATTCAGCAACATGGATGTTTACAAATGAGCACCATTTTAGATCAATGAAAGGGGAAGTGACAAAGCCAATGACTGGTTAATAAAAATCTGTTGACATCCCCATTTAGTGTGTGTAGACTGAAGTGCCAACACGTTCAGTTGCAGCAGTAGGAGTAGGTAGCTTCTAGTGTTTTTAGGTATAAATTAACACCCTAAACTTTTTTCCATTTTTAGTAGACAGCCAGAATAGACAAATGAAAATCAGTTTAATTTCCTCCCACAAAAATACTCAGCCTAAGAAATGACCTATTGATACCATGAGTAACTTCTGACCAGGAGGTATCAACACCTGTGCAAAGCACAGTGCAGTGCTGCCATCTGAGAGCAGATCCACCCTGCAGCACGTCAGGAGTTTTACTGCAGCAGTGGGACTTTGAGCCTTGAGTAGAGATGGAAACTTGCAGGCTCAGGTAGAGCCCTGCCCTTTGCTTCTGCAGGTGAAACAAATGATGCTTTGCATCCAGAAGGAACAGCAGTGACTTGGAGCATTCCCTGTTCTGGCTGAGCTGGGCAGTGCTCTCTTAACAGGCACTGGGAACCACCCAAATTTCAGCAGAAGCCGCAGTCCCACAGGTGAATCCTCCCAGTAACCAGACAAACACTCTCTCTGCCACCTCTCTGGGCTTTTGCATCAGCTCCCACTCCTGCTTACACTGTTTTCCAAACTGACTCTCAGACTCTGAGAGTGAGAATCCTCACCTCACTCTCCTCCAAGAGCTCACTGGTTTGTTCCCACACCCTTCCACTGCTGGAACTGAGAAAGTGGGTATTGGTGCTGATTTCTTTTGGCTGATATGAAAGTTTGTGAGTTATTCCTCATGTAGCATGTATGGCAATTGCTGTTTGAACAATTTTACAGAATTTTACAGTGTCTGCCTCACAACTGCCACTGCTCTGTCTGGTTTTAAAGGAAGAATAAATATTTCACTAACAACTGAGAATTGGATGTTGTTCATTAACACATCCATAAAAATGTACTGGTTAACCATCCAGGGCATAGTGTCACTGGGTCCCTGCCAGGAAACTGTGTGAAAACGTTTGAATGCTTTGAACTGAGGTTTATTCTTCCGTGAATGCTTTCTTAATCAGCCCAAGGACTCAGAATGACCATTCTACCTGCTCAACCTACTCATCAGTGATCTCATTTTTTGGATTCTAACTATTCAAGGGTTTTTAATTATAACTCTTACATTAAACATGGGATTGGACAATTACCTAGGCAATCTAGTAGAGCAAATAAATTTTCTTAACCTCTTTCTGAAACAAAACCACTAAAAAAAATCTTTGTGATTCCACTTTTTTTTTCCCAGCCCAGCACAGTCATGTTTTGTCCTGGTCTCTCAACTGAGTTAGCAGCATTATATCCTTGCATCACAGATACTTTTGACAAGAATTGTAGTGGGACATGCTTTAAGTTGCTTTGTGTGTTTGAGAGTTCAAGCAAATCCAGCAGGCATCAAGTTATGTGGGAACTTGCTGGGCTTACGACATTTCCCTGCAAAGCTGGCAGTGTTTTATTGGAAAAGAGGGAAGCAAATGCTGTGTTTGATCTGGCTCCTGCAGAGTGAAGGAATCGTTAGGGATGTGTGAGCTCAGGTGAGCTGCTGCTCTCAGAGGTGTGAGACTTGTGTCACTCCCAAGGCACTGACACTGTTCAGCCAAAGTCAGAGCAGAGCCCATTCAGACGTTCCTCCTGCTTTCTAACCACCTGAATTTGGAAGGAGAGCTCATTAAAGATGTACAAAGCTTTATTTCTAACTTTATTATAACTGCAACAGTGACACAATTTTACAGGTGCAGCCTACAATGGAAGTGATGAAAACATGCATTTCAAATGAGAGCTCAAGATAAAAAGCAGGAGAGATCTTGCCTAGGCAAATTAACCTACCTACCCAGCTACTGTATGCTGGAGAAATTATTTTTAGTATGCCTGTGACACGTTTGATAATTACTTTTTTCTGTAATCAAAGGCTGCATTTAACAAAACAGAGATGAAACAGGGAGTTCAGCATGAAGGGAGAGATGCATGTAATCATCTTTATCTGCTCATGGTAATGCTGTGGGAATGCACTGCCTCAGAATCCATAGTTACGTGCTGAAAGAGGAGCAGAAACAGTTATGTGTGCCAGGTGCTTGCTAATATCCACTCTAATCAATGTTAAAGTCATTTGTGAAGGATTTGGTCCCTAGAGGTGCTTGGTGGCTGCAGAACCAGAAAAATGGCATGCAGCTGTGGCTCCCTGTTTGCCAGCTAGCTTCTGCTCCTTTTTCACACAGGCACCACCTCATGGTGAGATACCAGGAGTTTCTGAGCTGAGGCAGCGGCTGTGGGGTGCCCCTGTTGGGCAGTTCAGCCTGGATTGCCCCAGACCCTGCAGGGTGGGGTCTGCAAGAGGGGAACTGACAGGAACTCCAGCCCTGGGGAAGGCAGGCTCTGCACTGAGCCAGCACAATGCTGAAAGCTGGCACAGCAGCCAAGGGCATGCAGAGCATCTCAGGTGTGGCTGCTTGCAAAAGGAAAGATCATCTTAGAGGGGGGAAAAAACCCACAAAACCCAAAACAGGATAAAATCCAGGAATTCACACAAAACTATAAAATTAATGGAACCTCACTTAAAAACCAGCAAGAATTTTGTATCATTCCATATGTCTTGTCTGTTTAGGGTTTTTGTTTTCTTTTTTAATTAAATTAACAGCTTTCAAGTAAAGTACTGAAAAACACTTTGACTGGAGGGTTTTGGAATGACATGGCAGATTTAATGTGTAGTTTGTCAGCAACTGAGAATAGAATTTCTCCAGCCCCATTTTGCTGAGGGCATTTTCTCTTTTGTTAGTCTCTTTCTGATCATCTCTACTGTCTGAGAAAGGAAAAAAATCTATATTTTTATTAGCTGCACTGAAGAAATTGAGTGACAGGGGCTTTTTCCACAACTGACTGCTGACTTAGAAAAGAAGTTATAGCTGGGTTATGATTATTTTCTCCTGCTGTGATGAGATTAGAAAAAGTCAGCACCTAGTTGGGGACAGTCATGAATACAGATGATTACAATAAAAATTAAATCCAGCAGTTCATTCACCCTTCGAGCAGCAGCTCAGTTTCTGTGCTCACTTCCTCATTAAGAAATTTCCCTTCACAGAACCATCATTAAACTGTAGTTCTCTGCTGCTCAGGATGATGTGCACTTCCTAACTTAGCACTTACACAGCAGGAAAGAAATAATTCATTTTGAGCTTTTCAGTTCTCTCCATTGACTTGCAAGAGGAAAAAAATATTGGAATGACTCAGGTCTGAAAAGAGGGTTGAGGTAGATACTTACTCATCAATATACTTGGACAGCATGTCCCCCACCATGAACATCTGTGGTGTTTTCCTAAAGTTTATCACAAACTTTAGCCAAGTTTTAATAATAGTTTAGTGGATTTCACTTGAAAAGTAAATGTAGTTACTTAAACTGTATTTTGAAATATCTGAAATGAAGAGTTTGGGAAGGCATTGCAGTCCAGTATATTCCCTACACTGTGTTAAAATTCAGTGCTTTCACAGAAGGTATTAGTTAGAATTATTAAAAGATTGCATTTACGTTTCAAGGCTTTACAAGTCAAGCATCAGCCAGATGAAAACTTATAATTGGAATCTAATTTTCTAAAATTAAACATAATTTGAGCCAAACAGCTCCTTGTGCAGCATCACATGGTACCCTCACACAGCTGCCTGTGCTGGTCCAAGCTGATGAAACCTCATAGCTTAACTGCTGGAGGATGCTAGAGAATTATTAATAGTTAAACACGCTATTTTTAACATTCATAGAATGCCCTGGGTTGGAAGGGACCCCAGATATCTTCTTCCAACTCCCCTGCCATGAGCAGGGACACTTTTTACTAGACCAGGCTGCTCCAAGCCCCATCCAACCTGTATTTAAATTTCCAGGGATGGGCCATCCACAATGTCTCCAGACAACTTGTGCCAGTGTCTCACCACCCTCATGGTAAAGAGTTTTTTCCTATTACCTAATCTAAACCAGTCATTCCCAAGCTGTTTAAAATCTGTACTATTATCTTACTTATTTTAGCTTAATTTTAACTTCATGCTTGTTGTCTGAATGATTCTTTTCACTGGGGGGAAATGTAAGTTAGTTTGTTCTGTTACTCTCAGAAGAATCAACAGAGAAAACTTCACCAGAGGCACCAGGTGTTTTATTAACTTTGCATTTGAGCAAATTAATTTTCTCAGCCTTGTTTCCTGAGGACAGGCAATTGTGCTGCAGAGCTGCTGTTGCTGCTCCACAACCCAAACATTGCTCTGCTGTGCTCCTCCCAGCTGACAGATTTGTCACTGGACTATTATGTTATGCTCCACTGTTTTTTTCTAATGATACTGTATATCCCTCTTCCTATAGCTGCCATCCCATCCAAACAATATGTTTCAGTAACTCGGTGGAACACTAATTCATAGCTTCTTCATAAATTCTTATTGCCAGTATTACTTCATGACACAAAATCAGTTCAAAGTTACATGTTTCAGCTTTGATTAGTGGTTCTGTTTTCCTTAGTTCTCTAGAAGAAGCTGGGCTGGCTTTTGCTTTGAAAGCTGGGCTTACTGTTATGGTATATGGAAATCAAGAGTATAAGAAATGTGAGTGTGACGAGCTAAATTTCTGCTTATTCCATTAACACTGGGCCCTTGTGTTGGAGTTTGGTTGCTGTTTATTCATGGTAATAATCCACTTCTTCCTCAGCAGTCAGAGCATATCTAATACCAATTACAGCTTTTACCCAGTGTCACATTGCTTCAAAACCCATGTTGTTATATTTACTCTTCGCTATTTGTTTCTGGGATTTGAGGGAGGGAAAGGTATATGTCAAGAAAGGAGAGCAAGAGGAAAATATACCTGTTGAGTTTGAGGGCTCAGTTGTTTCTGATGTGAATTGAAGAGTTTTGATGTGGTACTTAGTTACCTAATTGCTCTCCATCAGTTTTAATGTGCAGTTTACCCCAGCCAAACATGGACCACTTGGTGTGAAAAGCAATTAAGGGAAATCATAAACTCTAAACCCTCTGGTTCAGGCCATTTTATTATAACCCAATGATTATTCCCACAGACTTTACTCCCCATTCAGGCAATCTAGTTTACAAGCTATTTGAAAACTAATCTTCAGTTTATACCTGATTGTTCCACATCTGAACAATATTACTTCACTATTTCCAGATTTGGCTTCGTTTATGATTATGTTATGACATCAAGATAATTGAACCACTCTCCACGACAGGATCTGTTTCAAATTTCCTAGTGAAGTATCAATATGAGCCTGTTGTGTTACACTGTGCAGAGGAAACCTAATCCTGCCCTCATTAAAACAAAAAAAAAGGTAATTTTGCTTGAAGGAAGACAAAATATTATCAGGGGGATCAAATTAGATATCTTGCATTCTCTTAATTTCTCAGAAGTTTTTTTAGTGGGGGAACTCAGTAATTCTGCCTCCTTCAGCAGCCCCAAAGTGCTCTCAGGCAGAAGACGTGTAAAGGGAAAATGCCCACGGCACAAAAGCCACTGAAGGGTTTAATTAAGTTTGCCAAGGCTGTCTGGGGTTCCGTGTGCTGGCACCTGTAGATGGCCTTCCTGGGCGTGCACAGGCCGGACTGGGGAGGTTACACCAGCAGGGGTTTGCTGGCACCCACTGCCTCCCCTCCGGGCTGTGGCTGCAGGACAGCCACCCCCTCCTTAGAATCCTCTTCACTGCAAACCCAGCCGAGCCTGAAATCGTCCGGCCAGCTGCTGAGAGGCTGTGCTGAGTTGGAGCCCTCCCACTCCCCTCTCCCCTGTCCACACATCTTGCAGCTTCACTCCTGGGAGAGCTCTGAATGCACAAAATGTTTTCTGTGGAAAGCCGCAGGAGGAGCCAAGCCATTGTTCACACACAGCTAGGACACAGAAGTTTCTTATCGCGTAGACGAAGAAATAGGTTTGGCCTCAGGCAAGATGCCCTGGGCATTGTGTCCCGTAATGAGACCGTGAACAGAACATTTTCATCCCCTCCTCTCCCGAGGTGAATTTACAGACGGCTTACTCCTGCTTCTATTTTCAGTGATTTATTCTTGCACCCAAATCAGCAAATTAAAAAATGAGTTCTCTTCCTAGCTGACATTTGCATATTCATTAAACATTCCCCTGAACCATTTCACAACGTTTTCAACGCTGCTCACCGACAGCTCGGGGTGTCCCTATCTCGGTAATCCCAACTGGCAGAGCTGCCCCTCAGGCTGCAAAGGGCACCACCATTCCTCCCCATCGCTGCATTTTGGCAGGGTCAGAGAGGGGCTGAACTTCCAACAGGCACTCTGCCACTGCAGGCTGCCTCCCCTTCAGCTCCAAATTCCTTTGAAATCTTTCCATATTCAGCAGCACCAAAATTACCTTCATGAGCATACATGCATAATAGGAATGCTTATAGGTCCTGATATGTCATATTCTGATTTATATTCATGGGTTTGACAGTAAGGTTTGTTTTATATTCGATTCAAAGACTTCATTAATATGAAATTAGCACAAAATGCAGTCGAATAATAGGAAGAATATAAACCAGTGGACTAACTGTCTTTTTAAATTCTGACTTGAACCCCTCTGGTGAAGTCAACATTTCCTAGAAAACAGCTTTATTGAATACACTGGATTATATTATACAATACTGATTTTTAAGGATATCTGCAATAGCTGGAAGATTAATCCATTAAAATGATAAAATACATTACACTGGTAATTTATTGGTTTGGCAAACTATGTAAAAACTGCCTTTTTGTGGGTGTAATGTAGAAACACATTGATTGTGTGAGCACTGCAACGTGAGGTGTAACCATGAGGTAGTTGTTAAATCAAAGAAAAATAGCATAGTAATAAAGCTTCATTTGTTCACTCAAATGCTTATTGATTAATGTTTATTTTCTCATTTTGGTTCAATACAGATTTTGTGAACAAGCCAACTGCTGGTGACAAGAGAGCACATATGATTTGGTAGTGAATGAGTCTGGCACCAGACAGCAAATATGGCACTTACCAGAGTTCAGAAAACAAGTTTAGGTATGATACAGAATAAGGTTGGGGCTATATGGCTGAATATTAAAACAGTGTTCCTTCAAATTCACTTGGGGTTCAATTTTCCCTCAAGGTTCCTAAGTCCCTGAAGGTTTCAAAAGTTACACTTCAGTGAAAAATAGTAAAATAGAAACATGTGCAAACCTTAACAAAAAGCAGTTGTTTGGCTCTTTAGAGTGGTAATGAAATAGATGGCAGTAGAATTAATGTGTATGTTTAAGTGACATACATAAGACAATGTTTTTGGGCTAGCTTGCATGCAGCTTTCCTGTACTGGGATTTACTGACTGTGAGTACGTGACCATGCTGGAAAGCAGAGATGAAAATTGAAGGAATGGGAATTATTTCCTTCCTTAGTTAAAATCTGCACAAACTTAAGCTGTCAGAGATTAGTAAAGAACCAGGATTTTCTAGGAGGTTTTTTTCTTACTTGCCAGGTCTCTAATTTTGTTAAAAAGCTGTAAAGAAACATTGCAGGAAGTAGCTCCTACTGTTGGAAACCAAATATCTAACTTCCCTAGAAATCATATATTAGAATATTGCAAAATCACCTGCAGTAACATCACTTTGGCAACAGATTCCAGGGTTTTATCCCCTGCATTAGTGATGCCTAAACTTGATCTTTAGTGATGATCATGTAAATGTAAGTCAAGACTAATGTATCAGTAACATCATCAAAGTTGACTCCAGGAGCCAATGCACAGTTCTCAGTAAGTTCAAAAGGCACATTCTCCTGGGGGTGTTCTGGTCTTCTGACTCCTTTTTTATTCATGAAGTGAGGAATGGAATAGATTTATTATACAAAATCAGTAAGAAACTGTGGCATGATTTGTGAGGCTTTTTAGTACCTTTAAGTTTGTTGCTAACAAAATTTTGCTCAGGTTCCAGAAAAACTCTTTATTGTATCTTTAATGGGCAATGGAATATTTTGTTAAACTTATAATTGTATTTATTTTTATTATGTACAGAATCTACAGTGATATGAGCATTTTCTAGAATTGGGAAATTTAAAAGGTTATTATTCTCTATCTGAAGAAAATTATTACTGTCATTGCAAGGCTATTATTTCTATTCATTTTCAGTGCAACAAATTGGTTTTGCAAGATTTTGTTCCTCTTCCACCCCCCACATCTGTCTCATCTCTACTGATCTTAGGTTAATGAAGAGCCACATGGATTTTGTCTATGCAGAAAATATACAGATCTCATTTTAACTTAAGAAATCAATGATCTTACTAATCCCAGAGTGCCTTTATAACTTCATGTGCTAACTATATTTTTGATGATTACTCTTATGCTACTTTATTCTTTTATGCCTAATTAGACTTTGAATAACAGACAGAATGATGCATGCATTTATTCCTTCAGATTATTCATTCACAGCATTTGAAGGCTCCTGTTTCCTAAAGCAAGTATAGATGATTGCTTGATATAGTTTTTTTATTTGATTTTTGCCAAGGATAATTATTATTATTCAATATCAGGCTCATCAGTAACAAGACTTACAGATGAGCCTCCTGTGTGTATCACTGTTCTGCAAGTCTGTGTTGAGGAACAAAGAATGTAAATTTGCTCTGATAAATGCATGGGCTCGCTGCAAGTTAGAGCAAATATGAAAATGAACTGGCATCCTTGATAACACTGGGAGGGTTTGTGATTGCTGGTTTCATTTCTGTTCTGTATTGTCCTTTCTAAAGTCACCTGGTATTTTCCTTTCAGCAGGGAGATGCTCTTGGTTGTCCTGCAAATTAGGAGGTGCAGCTAATGAATCTCTAAGCTGGACAAGGCTCCACTAACAAAGTTCTGTTTAAAATAAATCATCATGTCATGACTGACCAAATACATTTTAAAGATGGTTGACTTTAATACAGAACTGCAAATTTTAATTTTACATGTACTGGGTACCATTATGTACTAATTTGGATAGGCACTCCTTGGCTTTTAAATTTATGGCACGCCCATGACATTTCTTAACATGAAATGATGAGCAAATTTTCTGTCTTAATCCCTCTACCAAGTGGCTTCCTAAGAAATTTTACTCCCTAACTTGGATGGTGCAAAACTCGTTAGGAAGGAGAATATTTGATTCTTTTAAATGCTAAGAAGATACTGGAAACAAAAAGGATTAAAAATCAGTATTATTTGCTTTTTTCTGTGGACACTGACACTTCTAGAGCTCACTGCATTCTGTGCCTCTTCTAGCACAGCATTGTTGGCATTTCAATCTAGAGAAAGTTTTGAGCCATCATTACATGTAAATAGAACAGGGGGGATTATTCCAATTATGGAATGGGTAAGGTTCAGGACAGGAGCATTCAGCCTTTGATCAGTGAAATTTTTAGGTTCTGGTATTTCCTGATTTATTCATATTAGAGTAACTTTTACAATTTGAAAAAAACCCAGATATTCCCACTTTCCAAACATCAAGTTCTCCATTCTCCCACTGTAGTCCTGGTATGAAACATCACACCATTTTCAAAGCTGAAAGGACAACATAATTTATTTGTATAAAGGATACTTTGGGTAATTTTTGTAATGTTCTAAGTGATGGAAAATAACTCGTTCCTGCCTTCCAGGACAGTGTTGTTGGATTTATAATATGAAATGGGTCATAATTTATTGTGGTAGCACAAAAATCTCAAAAATTGTAAATCAACAGAGAAGCTCGTACATAAAAGATAGAAAGAACTCCCATGTCAATACACAGCAGTTTTATTGTGCTGATTTTGGAATGCACACAACCCTTTTATGTCCTCACACACCTCATTATCCAGGAGAACTGAAATCAAAACCCCAAGTGTCAGCATCAAATGTCACTACAGTGCTGGGGAGAATTGGTTTCCATGTTTTAACTGTGTATTTCCGTGCTTCAGCACACGAACACTGATTCATTTCACCAAGCATCAACATGGAAAAGATACCCATCTCAGGGATGTGCTGTGGCTGTGCAGGTAAAGCAGAGGTGTGATGAGTTACCCTGTGCCACTCCTCCCTTCTCTGGAGGATGTAGCCCCACAGTTCATGTTTGTGCTGCTGAAGTGCACACAGCTCTCATCGGNTTGTGCTGATTTTGGAATGCACACAACCCTTTTATGTCCTCACACACCTCATTATCCAGGAGAACTGAAATCAAAACCCCAAGTTTCAGAATCAAATGTCACTACAGTGCTGGGGAGAATTGGTTTCCACGTTTTAACTGTGTATTTCCGTGCTTCAGCACACGAACACTGATTCATTTCACCAAGCATCAACATGGAGAAGATACCCATATCTCAGGGATGTGCTTTGGCTGTGCAGGTAAAGCAGGGGTGTGATGAGTGACCCTGTGCCACTCCTTCCTTCTCTGGAGGATGTAGCCCCACAGTTCATGTTTGTGCTGCTGAAGTGCACACAGCTCTCATCGGGTGTAGATTCCTTGTGCTTGTGAAAATAGAACATTTTTTATATGGTTTAGAACACAAGCTCTGAGTGTTTATTAAAAAATCAGGACTAATTTATGCAAGTACTTAAGAAAAGTATATTAAAAATACATAAGATGCATATACTTCCCCTCAGTGTGCATCACATTTCCTGCGTGATAGCTGGTAACTTTTTGAATTGTGTATTACTTGGTTTTTTCTTACAGCTGAGAGGGCAAGTTATGAAGCAGACGGATGTTCACAACTCGCATTTATAAGCTTAGAAGCTTCCTACCAGAGGCCAAGCCATTCCATACTCCCAGATACCTATTCTGATACCTCTGACCCTTCTGTGTGAGGCGATTGCCGTCCCACGCTGATCTACAGCGAACTAGTCAGTAAAACTCTGCGATCCACAATCGAACACTTCACATGCTTACAGAGATGTTCGCAGAAGTTCTAAGTGTCACCTCACGCTATTTTCTGTAAGAAGGGGTCCCTTCAGCAAGAGCAGCCGGGCGGACAGGGCACGTTCGGCTGAAGCGGTGCCGGTTCGGCCGCGGCGAGCGCTCCAACGGCAGAGCCGCGGCAGCGGCGCCGCCTCGCCCCGGGCCGGGCCGGTTCCCCGGGGGTTGAGCGGCCGCGGGGCCGTTCATCCGCGGGCCGGGCTCCCCTCAGCGCGCCGGGGCAACGCCTGGGACCAGCGGGCGCCTCTCCAGCACGGGCACACCCGGGACCCTGGGCCGGACCCCCTCGCCCCGCGGGGTGCGGGGAGCCGGCCCGGCGCTGCCCGCGGTCGGTGAGTACCTCCCGCGGGCCGGGGCGGCCGTGAGGGTGAGGGGAGCTCCCTGAGGGACCCCGAGGCTCCGCGCCCGCCTTCCCCCTGAGGGGTTCACAGCACGGCCCAGCCCGTACCGCCCGCCCGGCGGTGAGGGGGGGACA